>NDFZ01005484.1:651789-823500 GCA_002192655.3 Mamestra configurata
GCTACCATGCAAACGAAGGTGGTCGGTGGCGGCCACCGGTGATATGTCGCGGGCACTGAGACGCGAGTGGCCGCCACCGGTGGCGTGTCGCGGACACAGGCGATTCAATACAAAACGTATTAAAAATGATGTAAACAGCTTGTTGCCTGTCACCGGTGGCAGTGGTAGATGGCCCGTTTGCGCAGAGCTTAAGGTGTATAGCAAATAAATATTATTTGAACTTGAAATTGGTTTTAGATTACCCGTACTAATTCTTTTTTTTTTAATAATTCTACTGCACCTGGAACTTGGAACCAAGACAATTGAATCGTTTCTCCGGGACTCTTCGAACTTTATTGACTCAGTGCCGCAGCAAAGCGCTGGCGCGTTTCTAATGGTCGTCACTTTGATATTGGCTTTGATGAGTTAAAAAAAGTGTAGTTGGTCCCAAAAAACCCCTAAATTTTCTACCAGAATAAGTCATTCCCGCATCTAAACGACATAATACCGACACTGGTTTTATCTTCCCCCGCCACTAATGCAATATAATGCTGAAAGTAACCGTTCCCACGCCGTCCCGACCATCCATTGATTCTTTATTGAAAATACTTTGTTATCGCGCGTCTTACTTGACATTGTTCTCCAGTCTCGAGTCGTGAGGATTATCGGTGGTGTGAAGAGGTTATTTTAATGTATGGAAGAGACGATATAAAATTTTATTGATAGTAGAACTGGTGGGAACAGAATTGTTTGGGAGACTGACTGTGCAACAGTGCCTATTATTAACTTTGCCATTTTACTGTATACAGGGAAACACACATGGTTTTTTAGGGTTCCGTACCCAAAGGGTAAAACGGGACCGTATTACTAAGACTTCGCTGTGCGTCCGTCTGTCACTAGGCTGTATCTCATGAACCGTGATAGTTAGACAGTTGAAATTTTCACAGATGATGTATTTCTGTTGCCGCTATAACAACAAATCCTAACAGAATAAAATAAATATTTAAGGGGCTCCCATACAACAGACATAATTTTTTTCCGTTTTTATAGATAATGGTACGGAACCCTTCGTGCGCGAGGCCGACTCGCACTTGGCCGGTTTTTTTTTATTTAAGAATGTAGATTTTGCTACATAATTAGGTGGAATCCAAATTTTTCTAGTAGCTTTCAAGGAAACCTTTGGGGTAAAAAAACAGTGTGATAGTTTCTAAGAGTCCAGGGCCCGAAGATACAATAAGTCCCAAGAAAATAACACCTTTAAACGAGCAATTCTTGTATATATGTAGGTATTTATATAATCTGAATCTCGGATCGGCTCCAACGATTTTCATGAAATTTAGTATGCAGGAGGTTTCCACTGCACCCAGAGCGGAAGAAGTCATTTGATGTTTTCCACCCTTAAAAAAAAGGAGGTTCCGGGGACGATATATCGATCTAGCTAGGTTTAATTTTTAGAAAACGTTTACAAAAAAAAAACGAGCAAAGCTCGGTCGTTCAGGTACTGATTAATTTATGAGACAATTTATCTGCGACTACATAAATTGTTAACCTACTATTGTCCTTCAGGAACCACATTAATGTTCAAAATCAAATATTCTGAATATCGGCTATGTTCTGGCCAATTTGGAACAGTAACATTCCTGTCATAATGAAACTGAATAGTTTGGATAAAGCCTAAAATTTTAATTAAAACAAACGTCCGATAACCGGGGAGGTATTTTGCGTTAACATTTAGTTGCAGATTTTTCGTCCAATACCGAAAATAAGTGACGGCGCGCGTTTGCTATTTTTGGCGTATATGTCTGTTTATATGATGTATGAGTCAATCATTTTGGAATATCAAACTACGACTACTAAACTAAATTTATACATATAATAAATATTATAATATTTTATTTCTTTCCTTTCGCAGGTATGCTGGAAGAGATTTCTTTAGAAATAACCATCACCATTGTACCTATTTTTCTGTTCCCTTCTTCTTATCTATTTGTTAAATGTGTGTACATATACTGTTAAATAAATAAATTATTTTTCGGCCCTATATAAAAGATAATACAGATGATATATTTTTGTGAGATCTATAATGGAACGAGTACAAATCAAAAGTCATTTAGTCAAATTAGGTTGAATGTCAGCATTTTTGGTTGAACGTCTACCCGTCTGTCACCACTTCCTAGTGCTTTGCATCGGACCCAACAGTTACTTGTGTGCTCTTGCTTTGATGGCTAGTTACCGACTCATAGGTGGTAGCGAATCCAGACACCGCTTAATAAATCGTAAAATAAAAGTCTTCACCAACTACGATTAAGTTCACTTTAATTTATTTGACAGCTAATTCCATACAAATGATGTTCCATTTTTGAATTTATTCGGTGATTAGTGGACATGAAACAGGCCCTAACTCAGCTAAATTAAACGCAAAATTATAATGCCAACACGAGAACGTAGTCGACTCCCAATCTCCAAGGGAGGCACACGACTAGTCTCCAACGTGCGCCCGCTCTTACTATTTAAAATATTTAAAGCGTGGTTTTGTTGCCCCTCTGCACTCCATAATAGGCATTTTATTCAAATGTCGAACACAATTCAATAAACGCTTGGCATTTTGATATCTGCATTCTGTTGTCTTTGCTCGGACTCTGGACGAGTAGGTATGGCTGGTTGCTTGAGTTAATATTTTGTACAATATTACTAGTTTTTTGTACAATATTATTAGTTGAAATTTACTCTGAGTTCGACTCTGGATAGATACTTATGAAACGTGATTCTTTTACAACTCTTTCAATCAATGTCACGGTTTGCGCAAAAGTCAACTTTGAAATAAGAAAATAAAAATCAGCTGTACACTACAGTAAGTACATTTTAGTTCGCAACGTAGAAACTGAACAAAACTTCGAGCACAGCTAATATATACATAAGTACCCCTACATATATTTTTTTTAAATCAAGTAGTATGTAACTACCAGATAAATTAAAAAATGGTACAGGAAATAATTCTATTTACCTGTCTAATTTTGACTGTCTATTTGGGGATGGTTGTGGTACCCATTTTAAGGGGAGTCGCCAACTTTTCAGGAAGAAGGAGCTATACAAATAACACTTTTTTTTTCACTACGGATAGTGGGGATGACACGTCATAGTGGCGATGACGCGACATAGTGGCGATGACACGACATAGTGGCGATGACACGACATAGTGGCGATGATACGACATAGTGGCGATGACACGACATAGTAGCGATGACACGACATAGTGGCGATGACACGACATAGTGGCGATGACACGACATAGTGGCGATGATACGACATAGTGGCGATGACACGACATAGTAGCAATGACACGACATAGTAGCGATGACACGACATAGTGGCGATGACACGACATAATGACGATGACACGACATAGTGGCGATGACACGTCATAGTGGCGATGGCACGTCATAGTTACGATGACACGTCATAGTTACGATGATATGTCATATTGGCGATGATACCTCATAGTGGCGATGACACGACATAGTGGCGATGATTCGTCATAGTGGCGATGATACGTCATAGTGGCGATGATACTTCATATTGGCGATGATACGTCATAGGTGCGATGGTACTTCGTAATGGCGATGATACGTCATAGTGGCGATGATACGTCATAGTGGCAATGATACGTCATAGTGGCGATGATACGTCATAGTGGCGATGATACGTCATAGTGGCGATGATACGTCATAGTGGCGATGACACATTATAGTTACGATGACACGTTATAGTTACGATGACACGTTATAGTTACGATGACACATTATAGTTACGATGACACGTCATAGTGGCAGGAGCTGAGCTTCCAATACCTGTCACTGGGTAACAGTGATAAGCCTGGTCGTTGGAGTTTAGGCTTCAGTTTACTGCAACCCATGTATTGCTGACCCATAAATACTGCATTTACATTCAATCTACAATACAAGCTGAACCAAACAATTGAACAGTAGGTAACCGGTGAACACAATAGCAATGCCGTTAATATTTAAAACGGCAATTGTATCGTTTCAATATTTGGTGTTTGAACTAAGTCTGACAATCGAAACGCAGTAGGCATTGTGAGCAACGCAGTGCCCGCGGCTGCGTTACGGTTAAATACACCCTGTACATATTGAACATCCAATACATATTGACGATTAGTTGCAAATGTGGTTTAGAATGTTGCAAAATAGATATAAGTGATTGATTTTGACAAATTTAGACACTGTTTGATGGATTTGTGTCTGTTGCAGCCACGATTTGGCGTTCTATCAAAATTTGATGCCAAATTGCACATTATACCTGTCCAGAATTCTTTCAAGGCTTTGCGGGATAATACAAACCTACGTTATTAGAGATTCTTTGAACAAGCAAATAATTAATATTAGGTGTATTTTAATAAATACTTAACTAACTATATACACTAGAAATAAAAATAAAAACTCCCAACCCACCTAACCCTAACTAAACCTAACCCTAGAATATGGCGTCAAATAATTCATCCGTATCGCTGTCAAGTGGAAGTGTACCCAAAAGACGGTATGACAATGTGTATTCTTTGACCAAGGTAAAAGCCAGCCCTTGGGTCACGCGACTTAGCGTCTTGAGAGATCTTTAAACAACTTATGCGCACTCGGACCCCAAGACCCGAGAGTTTCAACCCCAAACGGCTCGAAAATATAACTACCCACAAGTTTATTATATTTCCGCCGCTTGAGGTTCTCTGCGCAGCGGCAGCGACAACGCCAGCGCCAGCACAGCACGAAGAGCTAGGAAGATGGGATGGCGCAAGAGTTTCGACACAAGTAGCGTTCCACACCAATGGCCTACCCATCTTCCAAATGACAACACGCTGTCCGGCCTCTTGCCATCGTCGCGTACCAGAATTGTCTCTTGCTATAATTATAATGAATTACTTAAAATATCATTTTTGTAAAGATAGTTTCGGACAAACAAGCTGTCGATGGTATCTAGAGGGAATATATCATATATATTTAAATCTCATCATCTCTCTCCCCATGTTATTTGGGGTGGGCGCAACACATTTTCTTCCTTCATTCTGTCCTATCACCCATCATACTATCACTGACACCCTTAACTGACATAATATAACACTACGCCTGTATTTTTCAAAGAGTTCAGGCAGAGTTCTTAAACACACTGCTATTTCATCATCGATGTATCATCAACCGGGCGCAAATCCATATTCCTAATTATAGGAACATTATAACTACCTACTACATGATATAATACAAATGCGATATTAATTACAGTGTGTACCATGACTAACGCTGCGTATAGAGCGGCGAATGTTAATGATAACTCCGTTAGTCACTCGTGTGTGTCACGCCTTACTTCCATGGGAAAATAGGTACTGCTCTTTCGGTATAGATATGGCCCATCACTAGTGATCGGAGTAGGTAAAGCTATTTTGGAGCAATTATCTCAAATGTATACATTAATATGGACATGACGCCAGGATCTTGCAATTTTAAAAGGAATCGAAAAAAAAACAATACGATTTAAACCGCCATTTTGTTTTTTTTTTATATACTTAGTGTCACTCTCAAAGTAAATACAAATCTAAGGACACCTCTCAAGCCGTTCAGGCCGCAGAGCATGCAATTATACATACATACATACGTACTCTCGAAAAACATAACCGTACTTCTGGATCTCAGTTTGTACTTTTATCTAAGTTCAAATGTTAGTAGTAACACACTAGCACCTCTAGCAATCATTATCAACTTTAACAATTAGTATTTTTGAAATTATAGTAAAGGAGCTCGTGGCTAAATAATAATAGCCGCACGGGTTGATCTCCAAGGTTAAGCAACGCTTGCCGAGGTTGGTCTGTGGATCGGTGACCATTTTAATATACCGAGATTCCTCCGTGCCTCGGAAAGCACGTTAAGCCGTTGGTCCCGGCTGTCATTTGTAGGTTATGGATAGTCAGAAGCCAGAAAATCTGACACCAGTCTTACCAATAAGTACCGTGTTACCCAGTTAATGGGTTGTGGAGGTCTGGTAGGCAGCCGCTCCACGTAAAATACTGGTATTCAGCTGAATCCAGTTTGACTGGAAGCCGACCCCAATATAATTGGGAAAAGGCTAGGCAGATGATGATTTTTGAAATACCAGTGAATTCGAGATCTTAAGCATGTCCATACTATGAAAACGTGTCGCAAGTACCAAAAATAGCTCTTCTTACTCCGTTTACTGCTCTCACATAGGTTATTAATCTGCCTAGCCTTTTCCCAGCTATATTGGGGTCGGCTCCAGGCTAACCGGAGATGGGTACCAGTTTTTTATATGGAGCGAATGCCTATTTCACTGCAACAACCTGAACTAATAGGTATGTACTCTTGGTAAGACCGGAGTCAGATTTTCTGGCTCCATGATGATCTGGCTCTGACTATCCGTAACGTGTCAGTCGTTGATGTTTAAATTTAATGACATGGTCACCCATCCACAGAACATCCTCGGTAGGCGTTTCTCACATTTTTAAATTAGTTCGTATATTCTCAGCAGTGGCGAAAAGGCTCTAAATGACAAATGGCGAAAATATCGCTGAACAAACATTTTTCCTGGAATCCCAGCATCAGATCCTGCCATACCTTCCATCATCAGCTCAGCAAGATGAGATGTTGATTGAGGCACAATTATCTGAATTGCTTTAGAAAGTATATGAAAAATATTGTACGTGTGAAGGTTGCCCTTGATTTCCCTAGGATCCCATCATCAGATTCTGACTTGGTACCAATGGGACCACCTCAGGAGTATAGGCTATCGAATAAAAAAAAAAACATCAAAATCTATTCATAATTGGCGGAATGCATAACAAACAAAAAAAAACATACAGTCGAATTGAGAACCTCCGCCTTCTAGAAGTCGGTTGAAATGTATGGGTTGCAATGTAATTCGCTTAAAACTATGGCTTTTATGAAATAGAAATTACTGTTGCAAAATTTGAAAATTGCCTCAAATTTGGCATGATAAACATAAGTAATTATCAAGGACCATAAAAACAAACTATAAGCGAAAACCAGCTCGCAACACCATCATAAATCCTGCCAGGGTTGCGGAATTTGTTCGAAAGAGTCACCGTGGCCCTGGAACGCAAAGGGCTTTAGAAGGAACACGGATGAGTTTTTGTCAGTAAGAGTCTGACACGCCCAGAGCGGAAGAAGTCATTTCATGATTTCCCATCCTTAAAAAAGAAAAAGAAACACCAACATAAATAAAACACACAGTTAGTAGCATTTAGAATAGATCATCGCTATCTAAGTAAATAAATAACACCAACTATTTTTCTCACACGACTCATTACAACTCCTTATAAGAACCTCACGGTCGCCGCGAAGTCTGTCAAAGGTAGCTGCCATATTAGATCAACCATTACAGAAAAAATGTGGACAAGATTGAGTGTCTTAATGTTGGTAGTTCCGCATGCCCGGACTGGTAACGTCAGCTATATGACCATTTAGAGATAGGCCTAATTATGAAGGGATTTATTATTGCAAGACGTTCTTTGAGGAATGGGATGAATATTGAATTGTTTTGCAAATAACAGTAATTTGTGGGACTGAAAATGTTGTGTTTTCTACTTGTTGCGATGCAGATTATTATAACCAGAGAATGAAAATGTATTGTAATATTTCCAAGCAAAAAAAATTCAAAATTGTAAACATTTTAAATTCCATAATAATCAGGGACGTAAAAGTGACATCGCACCATCCAGTACAAACGTTTTGCCACTTCAGACATTAACCTACATAGTTCTCATATGATTAGACCAGTACGATTGTATGGACTATAAAAGAGACATTGACCTCTGAGTTTGTTTTGGTGTTTCTCCTCAGGGTAGATAGCTAAGAAAGACCGGCTTCATCTAGAGTAAAACGCTCAAAAAAGATTGACGTCTAAATATCATTTATCATTTAAAACGTGTAGCTTCTCCAAGATTTAACCTCCTTTCTAGCCCGACACTAAATTATTTTACAATATCGCCCGCGACGCCAATATTTCACGAGATATGTCAATTTGGTCCGGTCCACCATTATTAGCTTTGAAGCAAAGCTAACGGAATTTAAAAGAGTATTTTTAAAGACACTGCCCGCGCTGAAGCTGAGAAATTCAGCGAACGATTTTTTGAAACACAGCAGTTTCAAGAAATATTTCACTGTTTAGAGAGAAAATTACTTTTTATAATAGGTAAATAGGCTTATTTATGTATGCTCGTGTCGACGTAATGCTATGTGATACATGATGAATTTATATTCTTTGGCCCCTTTTATTTGTTAAAAAAACCAATATTTTAATGATTAATAACGTCGACATGATTGATCGAATTATTATAAAATAATCTCCAAATAAAATAAATTTTGGAAGTCGGCGTCAAAAAACAACCAAAAACACTGACTTCCGAAATAAAAGTAATTTTTTACTTTGGAGTGTTTTTTTTTGGAATAATTTTATTTTTTTGTAAAAAAGTTTTTTATTTTCACTTTTTAGTGGTGATAAATTGACATTATTCCAATAATTAGTTGTTGCACTATTTGCCGTTAAGGAGTTACTTTGTGTGCCTCCGTCGTTCAGCCCAAGTCCATACCAACTCATAGTTAAATATCTACTTTGCATTGGGATTGACATAAACCTAACAATATGTCACTTTACTAGATTTGATTTTAAGTTGAGGAGGTCTGGGTTTATCATTGAAGGAGTCCATTGCAAATGCAATATAAATATAACTTAATCCAACGCAAAAAGAATCATCAAGATCGGTTAATAAACAATAAAGTTATTCCCCAATACATAACCCCAAAAATGTTAATTCAGCATACGTTCCCGTGATCCCCGGCGTAGGTGGGAGATGGAACACCGGGGTGGTTTTAGTCAGTAAGAGTCTGATAGACCCGTCCACCCGCCCCAGGGTGGAGGATTTCCATGAGGATTTCCCCCCGAGATCAAAAAAAAAAAAAAAAAACCTACCGGCGTGATGTTATGTTATGAACTGGTGTAAACAATAAACAGATATGCGATTTCGGCAATACCGGGAGATTTGCTATCATTTATTGAAGAGTTCCGTTGCTTACCTCCGAAGTTCTTCATCAGATCCTGCCTTATGCCTTCCATCATCAGCTCAGCAAGATGATATGTCTATTACCTGGCACAAATATCTGAATTGCGTTAGAACGTATATGAAAAACATTGTATGTGCCTTTAAAATTTGAGGGTTGCCCTCGATTTCCCTGGGATCTCATCATCAGATTCTGACTTGGTGCCAATTTGAATTGGGTTTAGTTATAGCTATATTTCATTTGCACTGTACTGTGAACTTCAAAGATAAACCAGTGACCTCCTCACCTTAAAATCTATAAAAACTAGTGCCAAAGCAAAGTAGATATTTAACTATGAGCTGGTGTAGACTTGGACTGCGAAGGCACACAAAGAAACTCCTTAACACACACTTAAATAGTACAACCACTCATTATGGGAATAATGTCACTTAGTTGTGGGGTATCACCACTAAAAAGTGGAAAATAAAAAACTTTTTTACAAAAAAAAACCGACTTCCATATAAAAACACTGCAAAGTTTTTTGAAGCCGGTTTAAAGAGACGCGCTCTCGGACCCAAGCGTTACGACCCCAAAAAGGCTCAATGTAATAAGTTCATTAAATTATGCTACACCTCTACAATTAATAAGCAATATCGTGTATTGCGTCAGTTACCCATATCAATCATCCATAAATGTTTGGAGAATTATTAGTAGACTAGCGGTCCCGACAGACGTTGTCCTGTCCAAACGTTTGCTTTGTGTATAATGAAATATTATAGAAATCGATTACAGCGCCACTTACCGGGTCCAATTTTGAATCTAAAGCATTCTCGAATCCCCTTGAACACACACACAAAAAATTGCATCAACATCGGTCCAGCCGTTTAGGAGGAGTTCAGTGACATAGACACGTAAACAAGAAATATATATATTAAGATTAAGATAGGAATTATTATTAATCTAGAATGTTCTTCTTCTTATTATTACTAACTACCCGCATTAATTAAAAAAGAAGTGAAAATTAACATATTTTTAAGAAAACTTAGACAGTTTTTACTCAATAAAAGCTTCTACTCGTTAAACGAATTTCTAAGTGATCGACTAATAAAATCATAACTTAAGTACTTACTCAAGTCTTTAAAATTTATTTGTTTTGTTAATTCTATTTGCATCTCTCAATAGTTAACTAATATTAAGAGTTTCCTAAGTAATTTTCCATATCATTAAATGCTTCCTCTCTCCTAGCCTACTTATCTTGCCGTGCCCGACAGGGTCCATATATTAACTAATAGTTATTTTACCACCTAAGAATACATGTGGAATGCAATCCAATCCAGTATAATAATTCTTTTAGGTTGCTGATGGGATTGCCTCGCTACTGCAGTGCGTCAGGGATGTTTGCTGATGCTCAAGTGGACGGCTTTCACGCCATTATACGAAAGAAAGCAGCATCGCTGATGCGAAAGGTGAGGGGCAGTCCCAACAGCTACCTGAGTGTAATTGCAGACTACATCCATAGTAATAATATAATATCTTGGGACAACTCACACACGGTCATCTGATCACAAACTAGGCAGAGCCTGTGCTATGGCAACCAGACAACCGATAAACATACTTATATATTACTAAATACATACATACTATAGACAAATTACACCCAGTCACAGAACAAATGATCATGCTATTCACACAAAGATTTGTCCTGGGTGGGAATCGAACCCACGACCTCCGGTTTAGCAGTCAGGGTCACTAACCACTCGACCAACAGGCCAGTCTCTACTATCCAATGCCTCCAAATAGTCCTATTTGGAGGCATTGGATAGGTTTGCATGTCATCATCATCCACAGCCCGACTTCACCCACTGCTGAGCATAGGCCTCTCTTCTCTTGTGCCAATCCCCACGTTCCTGTGCAAGCCTCATCCAGGTTCTACCCGCGATGGCAACAATGTCGTCCGCCCATCTCGCCATCGGCCGACCAACACTTCTTCTTCCAGTCCTCGGGCGCCACTCGGTCACTGTCTCACTCCACCTATCATCACCGCGCCTTGCCAGGTGTCCTGCCCAGCCCCATTTTAGTTCCGCAATTTGTTTTCCGATGTCGAAAACCTTCGTACGTCTTCGGATCTCGACATTTGGAACTCGATCTAATAGACGTATGCCAAGCATGGTACGCTCCATGGCTCTCTGTGCAACTCTCAGTCTGTACACAGCCTCCTGTGTAAGCGTCCATGTCTCAGCACCGTAAGTCATGGTGGGCAAAACACACTGGTTATTGAGGCGGGACTTCAGACATTGTGGAATTTTGGCAGACTTCAGAATGTCATCCAATTTGCTAAAAGCGGCCCATCCAAGCTGTATTCTTCTCGATATCTCCGTTTGTTGATGTTTGCATGTACTGTAGGCCAATATGCGTTTTCTTTCCTGTATGTATATTTTTTGTTATTTTTTTTTTGTTTGTTATTTTATTATTTTCTAGGTATGTGTAAATTACTAACATAGTTTTAAGTTATCTTGATCTAACACTCTATGGACCGAGAAGTCTGAAATAAATGTTTTGAATTGAATTGAATTGAATAAAAGTATTGAGTATTGTATTATTTTCTCAATTTATTACTGTTTCTTTCATTGAATTTCCACATCTTTCTATATGCCGTGGTTAGTTCAACGTTACATTATCTATTTGAACCTGTGCCCTCCCCTTCACCAAGTAAGCCATTTCGCTATTGTCGCTTTAATCACAATAACAAAAGTTTCATCATTTAATTACGGAACTCTAACCCGTAATCACCATTTGGGTAGACTACCATATTTGGTAGAATGCGGCAGAAATATATTATGGTCGTATTTGATAACCGGTTTTGCATTTTATGATTTAATTAATGTTGTGTTGTGTGCAAATAGTGTCTCTTGTTAACTGTTGCTGTGGTTCATTAGATGAAAGTACTTAGTCTTGGGTTCGATTCCTGGCTCGGGCAGAGGGTGATTGGATTTGTTCACGAATGTTATGTGTGCCCTATAGTAATAATAATAATTACTATGTATGGAAAAATAAATAAAGAGAATAGTAATAATATACGTCTATTTCGACCAACAACGGATCGTAGCACACACATTACACATAATAAAATAATCACAAATAAACAAAAACACAGACGTAAAAATACCACAAACATACATATTACTGGTTTCGATTGCTCAGTAAGTGAACCCCACAGCAACGGTTCCGGTACTGACAATAGAACCTCTGCGCGAAAGCCCTCAGGATGCCGCTGAAACTAGCCCGAACCCTGCGCATCAGGGATGTGCACCGTTTTCACATATTAGAGTAGAAACAGTCTACTTGTGACTCGGCAAACATCCCTACCCCCCTAACCCCTATCCCTATGTTGTGGTCTGCTAAGGAACCAAGAGTTATATAAAAAAATTTTCTTCCAAGAATTTCTCGAAGACATCGATATTATGTTCGTGTCATGGTCAGTCCATTGAATCAAGCACAGACTTCGGCATAGTTCCAAAATGTCTACCGCATTAAGGTTTGCTGTAACAGAATCCAACTATGGGTTAATTTCGCCTGCTTACAAAAGCTGTCATTATAAAAAAAACAACGGGTTGCACTCCGGGAGTGCCGGCAAAGTGAAAACTTGAACATTAACGTTGTGCATTTTTGATATTTTGGAATGGTTAGGGAATAATATCGCACGAATTGCTTTAATTACCAGTATAAAACTACTATCATTTATGTGGTAAAATACAATATTCATTTATTGCGCTATCGTATACAAATATGACAATTTATGTTACATTAAAAATTTAACACTTCAGAACTTTCCCTCCGTCTTACGAATTTTCGATCAGGTCACGTGTCCTGACGCGAGTTTAACATTTTTAACATTAACACCCATCCCAAAAAGTGCACAACGCCGCTAAATAAGTTTTCACTTCAAAAAATAATTGTGTACAATAAATGAATTAATCGCTCTTGCGTCCAATGGCCCATCATCAACATCATCATCCACAGCCCAACTTCGCCCACTACTGACATGCATGGGCCTGTTTTCCTGTGCAAATCCACATGCTCCTACGCCACCCTCATAAAGGTTCTTCCCGTGGTCAACGTGGTCTGCCCATCTCGCAATCGAACGCCCGAAACTCCGTCTCCATCATCCCAGTCTAAATAGTATCCAAGACCAATCAATCTGCCCTTTTCCAACTATGTTGGAGTCAGCGGAATACAAGTATTTTACATAGACCGATTCCCTATTTTACCTCCATAACAGCACCTGGTTTATACCGTCACTAGCTTTTGCCCGCGAGTCTTCGTACGCGCATATCCTGTTTATTCCCGTTCCCGTAGGAATTCCGGAAAATCCTGTCTTAGTGCTCCCCTATGGAGTGTAGGGAAGCTACATGCCAAATTTCAGTTTTTTACGACCAGCATTTTCGGCTGTGCGTTGTCTGTCAGTCACTCAGTTACGGAAGAATTTTATACATATTGATATAGCAACAAAACCCGCGTTATTAAATACTAGAAGAAATTGATTATAATGCTTTGCTAAAACTGCATTTTAATTTGACCTACAAAAAATAACCCACTCTTATCGTGCAACAAAAAAGTGCACGTGAAGTTTTTTTTCTAATGAATGTGAGTCGGTTTTTGTATAATGAATAATAAATAGGTTAAGTCACTGCTTATCGCTACTGCGCACTACTCCGGTGTTATCAGCTGTCCGGTCGACGTTGACAGATATCATGGACGCTGGTCGATAATAATGCTGCAAGAACTTAATTAGTTAAGAGTAGAAAGGGTTGCGGAATTTGTTCGAAAGAGTCACCGCGGCGCTGGAGAAGGAACATGGGTAGGTTTTAGTCAATAAGAGTCTGACACGCCCTTCCGCACCACCCAGATCGGGAGAAGTCACTTGATTATTTCCCATCCTTAAAAAAAAAGTAGTAAATAGTAGTAGTTAGTGAGGAGTTCGTGGCTAAACCTAGATTAGAGTCAAGAGCAAAACCATATAAAATAAAAAATAATAATAATAACAGCCGCACATTTCAAACTTCAAGGTTAAGCAACGCTTGCCGAGGCCGGTCTGTGAATGGGTGACCATATTAACATACCAAGACTCCTCCGTGCCTCGGAAATCACGTTTAGCCGCTGGTCCTCGCTGCCATCTTTGGATCTTTGGCAGTCGTTACGGATTGTCAGTAGCCAAGAAATCTGACACCAGTTGACAAGACTGGTGTCAGATTTCTAGAAGTACCGTGTTACCCAGTTAATGGGTTGTGGAGGTCGGATAGGTAGTCGCTCTATATAAAACACTGGTATTCAGCTTCATCCAATTGGGCTGGATGCCGACCTACACATAGTTAATGCTGAAAATCAGCGCCGTCGATTTATGGATTTGCCCATAGTCACGGCATTTATGCTGAGCAAATGACCGATTCTTGCTCGGATGCGACGCACAACTTGAATTTATGTATATTTTCAACATTACATTACTTTCACTGTCTAAAATGTTTATTATTGTTTTGTTTCCATGTTGTTGTCGCTGTCAGTCAGTCGGGATTCATGCCATAGACAACTGCTGAACTGTGTTCTGTTTTGTCTGTGGTGTGACCAGAGACACGTTTTAATTAATGTCCGGTCCTGACATGGGCTGACAGTGATGTGGTTTTTTTAGTTTTTATTTATTTTTGTAATAATTATTGATAAGTTCTCTTAGTTTTTAGTGTTGCTGTGCGTTTTTCCGGCAGAATAAACTGATTTTCTTTCTTTCTTTCTACGGTAAGATTGCCGAGGTCGGCCATTTAGAAACAGCTGCTTTGCAACCACTGAACACTCCGCTAGAGTGACAATTAGTAGGTAACCAGTGTCACCCTTATGCAACGTTATCGGTGAGTCCAATTACTTCGTAACAAAAAATATTACGGGTGCCTGGGGCCAAGTAATTGGGTAGCCTGGTTCCTTCCAGCATGACACTGCCCGTAGCAAACGGCACGCACTTATCAACGTTTCACTTTTAATAAATAACTATTTAAACTAATTAATTTTGGTATCGCAATTTTGTTTATGTATTAACATAATAATACCTCATTATTATTTTGTTTGTAATTTCTTATAATAATGAAACAGGAAGTCTCATGGCAAAGGTTATTTTTTGCGGCCAGTGTCAGATCCTTAAATAATAGTGACTCATTTTGACATTTAAAGGGGACGGCGTCAATTATGATTAAAATAACCGTATTTTATTCAAGGTTATATAATCCTCGTGACCGAATTTGGATTACGGTGGCCGATCTTAAGGGAGATTGGCCGGGTGAACAGGCACCGGGTGCAGGGGCAGTTGAGGGTGTGTCATGCT
Organism: Mamestra configurata; assembly: GCA_002192655.3. Taxonomy (NCBI): domain Eukaryota; kingdom Metazoa; phylum Arthropoda; class Insecta; order Lepidoptera; family Noctuidae; genus Mamestra; species Mamestra configurata. The sequence continues at coordinate 667,207 of NDFZ01005484.1, forward strand.
CACTCCAATGTCTCGCTGATGGTGGCGCGTGTATCGGATCATTCAGTTCCCTTCAAAATGGTTGAGCTGAATGGTGCTGATGCACGCGTCATGTTCGTGAACGGGCGCCGTCAGTGGAGACTAGTCATCCCTTAGTTGCCACTGCCTCATTTTAATATTTGATACTATAAATTGTTTTTTCTTTCTTTACATTGTTCTCATATATAATAAAAGCAACAAGGTTAATGTAACCAGGATTTTTGTAAACATAAAATGATTTAAAAGAGTGTCCGTGGAGTTTCTTGCACGTTCTTCTCCATAGAGATCTACGCTTTGAAAAGTGCAAATAGCTTCATGTTTTTGACGGACTGACTTTCACAATTCAAAAGTACCTGTTAATGGTTTATTTGAAATAAATGCTATGACTTTGACTTTGCACGCAGATATTATAGTGCACAAGTGTGTGCGTAAGCACAGGAGCAGTCTTTATTCCTTGACCACTACCGGGGAGAGATCAGGGCGTAGGCCCAAGTGTCGTCGCCTTGGGAGGCGGTTTTTTTTTAATATTTACTAAGTATTCATTATTTATTAGCGGTCCCCCGACGCGATGACGCTTGGGCCAAAACATGCGTACCTGTATTAAACTGAATATGTAGATCAAAACATAATATATTTTTAAAACTTTTTGGGTATTTTTTTGCTGTCGAAAGTTGTAATTTCTTTTTTGATAATTTTTTTTTTTATGATTTTTACACTTTATTTACTAGTAGTAGTTACTCTACAACTCATCTGATAAACACATGGCTAATAACCACCGCTAGAAAACCTGCGTTCAAATAAAAAAAACCGCATCCAAAACGGTTCATCCGTTTAAGAGCTACGGTGCCACAACCACACAGACAGATAGACGGACAAACATAGCGGTCAAACTTACAACACCCGTCTTTTTGGTCGGGGTTTAAGAGGCATTAAGGGACAGACAGCAATCTTTATTAATTCAGTTTGATTTAGATACGCCAGAAATAAACATATTAAAATCTCATTCGTAAACTAACTCAAATTACATCATCTCCTAATTTACCCCTTGACCGACACATATACATCTAACATGTCAAAACTATTATACGTCTTATTAATATGCAGCTGTAAGGTCAAAGTTGCGTCATAAACACTAACAAATTGGCTCCGTTGTAGTAAAAACGATAATTAGTTTGAAATCAATCAATCATTTGAGAGATAACCCTGGATAGTTCACACGGGTAAGTTATAGCCAACAGCTGGGCTTTGGCCGTAAAAATGGTGTTTATCTGTTTATCTATCGAGAGGTTTTCATTTGTTTTATGCGTAGAATATTCTAGGTCACCTGTTAACTCATGCGTAATTTGGGGTTAAAGGTGTAACGCCAAAGTATTACACGTGGGACATTGAAACGCGTGTATGACCAGATGTTTAAACGTTGACGAAGCAAAAGAAGTGTGTTGTATATTCTCGTGGCGTTTCTTATATTCTGCCCCCTATGATATGCCAACGGCATCTTGATTCCGTTGCGAAAAGGGGACAGTGTTATGCGTCTTGTGTAGCTCCGCCTCCCTCCCGCAGCGGAACCATGATGGTTTTAAGAAGTTATGTTGGGCGCCTTCTGGTCTGGCTGATCAAAAAGTCGACTTATTGGAACGAACATGTAATCAATGTTCTGGTTCAACTCTTCAAGATTAAGCTGCTGGGCAAAGGCGTCTCCCAAGTTCTTCCACGAATTCTTTTACCGCGCAATAGCGTACCAGCGCCCATGGTACGCGTCCAAGTCGTCTCGCTACCTCATTCTATTCCATGTGTCTTCAGGCACCCATTGTGTGGAGACTTTTGTTCACAGTGCCTGCGGCTGACGTGATCCGCTCAATCCCATTTGAGCCTGACAACCAAACTCAAAAGCCTGTTAAACCCTCTCACTTGTGAATTGTCAATAACTTCCACGAGTGAACATAACCCTACCGCAGCTAATGCTTAAAATTTCACACATTGAGCTAAACTTTACGATTTCGGGAGAACAACAATTTTATCGTACCAGCCCCTTAACACTACGTCAAATCGCGAAGTTTTTATACGCCTGTTGATCCCCTTACTGCCTCGCGTAATGGACCATTATGATGTATTTGAACACATTTAAAAATTTTGAATGCTTTCCAACTTGCATTAAAATGTTTATTGTCAGGTTTTTGAACTCACATTTCATATTTTTCTGAGTTATTCGAGAGGTGACATCTTAAGCTTGTTTTTTTTTAACCATTGAGATGAAACTGTGAAGTGTTATCGTTTCATCTGCGTACCGTTACGGTTATTTTCCTTCCTTGGATACCCAAGAAAAAAGACTTTACGTGACATATCTGCCACACGATTTAAATGTTGCCTTAAAATTAAATCATGAATTTCATTAAAATAACTGCTTCATTGAACTTGATCTACTCGCCTTGAAATATTGTGGAGTTTAATTTTTTGTAACAGACTACTAATCATGCCATAGTTTTGGTACGCGACCAGGCCGGAGGAACCCCTTAACTGCACTAGGAAATTTCAAAGACCCAATAACTAAGAAACTTCAAAGACCCAATAACTACGAAACTTTAAAAGAAAAGTATTAATTGATACCTTTATTAGCAAAAAATGTTTCAAGACTGACAACATTTAAGAGGTATGCGGAAGTCCCGCAAACCTCCATAAAAAAGGGAGGATCCTCCGACCGGAGTTTACAATCAACCATCATGATTGTAAACTATTATTTCTTAATAAGACACGAACATATTGGAAACTATTGAATTATGATATATATTATTGTATACGAAAAGATTTTTTTAATAATATATCAAGAAATTATAATCCAATAAAGATTTATTACAATCTTACGGAGTCTGCAATTTTCCGGTGAAATATACATTCAAATCGCACGGAAAACTGCGATGCAGGATTTCGTTACTAGTTCCTCGCTAGAGGATAGATGGCGTTGCGGCTGTTTTGGCCTTTCTATCATAAAAGATCAGCGTGTTGACTAGGGAGATGGAGCTATACAAGACACATAGCACCGTCTCTTTTTAAACAACTTTAAAAAAGGAGGAGTTTCTCTATTCGATTGTATTTTTTTATGTATTTTACCTCATCACTCCGTCGTTTATGAACCGATTGTGAATTATTTTTTTTTCATATGAAAGGATATACGTTCCGTTTGGTCCCATTGAAATTTATCACAACGGAATCATGATGACACGGTCACGTCTATTAAGTGGGCAGGTGTTTAGATAGGTTTCCGTTCAGGGCCAAATCTAAAAACCAGCCAATCAAAAACGTTAGTGTTAATGAAAAGTGACGTGTTCTCTTGACAGGCTGCCACATTTCGGATAGCTTGCCACGGAGGTCCGCAAGATGATAGAGGAGTTCTTATACACACCGCTATAGATATTTGACAGCACGGTTGGCGCAGTGGTTGAGCGATTGACTGCTGCGCTGCGTGTCGCGGGTTCAATTCCTGCACGGAACAGTTATTTGAATGGTCTACAGATAGTTGTTCCGGGTCTGGCTGTTTGTGTATGTGACTTTGTATGTTCGTAAATGCTCCCACGATACAGGAGAAATTCCTAGTGTGGGGCAACGTTCTTATTAAAAAAAAAAAAAAGTAGATGACATATCTGCCGTACGTCAAACGAGAAATGGGCAAGAACCACACTAGTGGGTCCCATTAAATGCCAGACGATATTGCTGCAGACCAAGGCGCAGATGGCAGGGCGAAGTTGACTCCTACTGGAAAACTGTCTCGCAATAGCATGGCTTTGAGTCTTTGTAGAACACCGTCGCATCGCCCAGGTTTAACTCTTTCTCTACTTCGTTCATCCAGCGTCTTCACCCCGGTTTGTTCATTCAGCTTCATTCACCCAGTCTCTTCAACCCCTATAGTTTTTCCATTCACCCCGCAGCTCTGCTAAGCGTTTCGCCATATTTTAATGCCGGGATAGTTGGGCCATAAACTCGTTTGATTTATTTTATGATCGCTATACGTGTGTGGTTGTTTTGTTAGCGGGTTACTGCTTTTTATGGACATTGGATGTTAATATGGGACATCAACGGCGTGTGGTTAACTGCCGAGTTGATCTTTAAGGGTAAGCAACACTTCCCAAACGTCTCCTATGACGTTCTTAATTCAAAATGCATAGGTACAGCCAAGCGTTCGAAGCCATTCTACCAGCTGATTTGAAGACCTATATAAAGCTTAGTTTACATAAATTTCGTCAATTTTATAAGGTTGCTAAAAATAAGCACACTGGCACAACATACACTTAAACCACAGAAAAGTAACAAAAAAAAACAAATTCGAAAATCAAGTTGGTCGTGGCCAAGTGGTATACCGAGTGGAACGCAAAAAAGGCGCGAATATTGCCAATCCTTATGCTATTTAACTAACTCCCGAATCATTGCGTTCGCGTTTCAATACGACGCCCGTGACATAAGACAGAAAGAAAGAAAGAAGAATAAAATTTATCCAGACACTGCTTTATCCCCTCGGTGCATAATCTACTATTTTCACCCCGCTGCCATTGTGACCCCACCCAATAAGCTAGCATGAGCTTGGCCGGGATTAATGGTGCTGCCCTTAAGAAAGCGTTCTTATTAGATAATGGACGCGATCGGTTAATGCGCTATTTTAATACTACGTTATACACTTAAAGTGAAAAACTTGGAAAGGGCACTTAGCCTTTTTTTAAGTCTGCTACTAATATTATTGTTGTTCTCATGGTGTCGCTGTCAGGCTCTGTCGGATCGGACGTCATGCCATAGACAACTGTCAAACTGTATTCTGTTTTATCTGTGGTGTGACGTCCAATCCGACACTGCTTGGAGATTGATGGACCGAAGCAACCGTAGTACCTACTGTTTGTATGAACGCTTTCGCATTACTTCGAATTCAAATCGGACATATCCAAAGATGGCCCCTGGCTATTAGCTTGGATTTGGATCAGAGATAAGATTAGTGCGTAAACAATATCCGAATTCGGTCCGAGTTTTGTAGACTCTAGATCCGTATTTTCACGAATTCGGATCGGGTGCAATGCGTAACCGCTCTGACGGTTGACTGGACAGAACGGAAGAAAAACATGGGATAAGGGAAAGGGAAGAAAAAAGGATGACTTCGATAATATTGTTACAGAATAATATACCTAACTTAAACATAAGCCTGCAGGGACTGAAGATTTAACAGTTAACTTGAACAGTGGTTTAACTAACAGAGTGTTTTGTCAAGATTAGCCCGGACTCACACTAAGTGGATCATCCCTTTTACTCCTAGCGTATTAAAATTACATTTTCAATTAAAACATTCTCGTTTATCTCCTAATGCTCGTTTAATTGGGTCGAATTATTATGGAGTACCTAGTTAGTTTAATTGGATTATTTTAAAGGATTCCTTCTATTTATTTGTACTTTGAAATTATTTTTTAAGTAACCTGATTGGTTTTTTTTAAAGTGAAAGAAGTTTGATAGAAGAAATAGCAGTATTTATTTTTAAATTATCATGTGACGATGACAGTAAACATGATACCTAAAAGATGTTGCTTTAACTAAAAAAGTATTCCTGGATAGGTACGTTACTTTGTAGGATTCGTAAGAGGTTACCAAGGGAACCCTATTACTAAGCCTGACGACACGGTTGGTGCAGTGGTTGAGCGATTGACTGATGCGCTACGTGTCGTGGGTTCGATTCCCGCACGGAACAAATATTTTTTGGCCTACAGATAGTTGTTCCGGGTCTGGCTGTTTGTGTATGTGACTTTGTATGTTTGTAAACGCACCCACGATACAGGAGATATTTCTAGTTTGGGGCAAAGTTAAAAAAAAGAGAAAAAAAAACTAAGCCTCCGCTGTTTGTTCGTCCGTCCGTCCATCCGTCTGCCAGCGGGCTGTATCTCATGAGCAATTGGTAGACAGTTGAAAATTTGCAACTTCTAAAAAAGTGCAACTTCTATTGCTGCTATAATAACGGGAGGGCTTATATAAGGAAATAGACTTTTTTGGTTTCTGGTACGGAACTCTTCGCGTGCGAGTCCGACTTCCAGTCCCAGTTTCTACCAATATCTGCCAGCATCTCTACAACCCATTAATTGCCTTCAAAGTATGATGAACAGGCGTCTTCTGGGCTCGCTTGCTCAATTGCTTATCATCAGGCGAGATCGGGGTCAAAGTTGGATTCATCAGGAATGAAAACCGTGAAAAAAAATGTTCAATAATTAATCCGTCGTACCATACTATATTCCAAGCAAGTTCTTAATATCAAAACTAACCATCAAATCAATAACAATTACTACTGAAGAAACTGTTCTTAAAATCATGGGCTACCGGCCTTAACTATTCCTAAAATGTAAAACGTTAATCATTCTGAGTGACAGCCCGCTAAATGCTGACCCCAAAGCGACGTGAGCGAGATGATACTCAACCAATATTCATATTTCACGAGACACTGCAAGTTTATGATGAGCTCATGTCTTAGAAATAATTGCGCTCCCCACTTAGTGCTTTAAAACTTTATTTATGTGGGTAGGGAAATATTGCTTGAGGCTAGTGAGAAAGATGAGTAACATTCTATGGCTCCCATTACACGGTAGGTTTTGCTGCCAGTTTAACCATAGGCAAGGCTGTGATTGACGGATAACCTATCATTTAATGTAGTGACTGATGGTTGCATGAAATTGATTGACGAAAATCTGGGTATTTGATTAGTCATGCATGACTTTTAAGTGGATGGGTCTGTTTTTTATGTTGTCCCTGTCCCTTTTCCAAATCAGCCAAACATATTATGGTTTTAAAATTAAGTCTCCTTATTTTGGTTCCTATATTATTGTGTATATGTATGATTTCTTCCTTGGTAAATAAGTAACTCCGGCTCTTTTTTTCAAAACTGAATCGAAATTATACTCAGGTAAAGAAATTGGGTAATATAGATCAAAATAGGTTATGTAATAAGTGTTTTTAATTTCTGATAGGAAAATCACATTACTGCTTTTTTTTAAAGAGCAAAATAATACGCTTATTAAATTAATTATCACGAGTCCATTATAAATTCTATTTTATTCGTCAGCGCCATAAAATAAATCAGTGACAGCTTCCAACGAATAATTTATTTGAAAGTGGTGACAACCGTTATAATTATACTTTTGTTTATTGTCATATTCTGTTGTGGCCGGTCATATTTCACTGAATCACAAACAAACCATCACGCATATTCGCATAATAACAATTTATTACTGAAATAAAATTCTAAATCATTCGCGTTTGAACAAAACAAGGTAAAATTCAATAATCTGTATTGGATTACGTTCGAGCCATAGACGAGTATTTTATTATCTGTCAAAGCATTGTTTACGGCATCCATTTTAATTCGGATTCCCGCCTTTTTGTCATTATACACCGATATGGTTGTATTACGTGTCGAAGTAGACGAGGCTGTCTCTATCAATGGATTAACGAAAGAATTACGATACGGTATGATACTTTAATGGACATATTTCACTTTTTTTCAACACCTCTGCATATGCGACCTACATAGTAATATTTTATGTCATCAGCGCTTTTATGGCGCACCAAGCTGTTGACCCATCAAGACCAACCTCCCCACTATGATGTGCCAATGCCTTCACGATTCCGTTTTTTGAAAAAAAAAACAGATAGTGCAATTCGTCATGTAAAACTCCGGCTCTCTCGCATCATGACGGAATTGGCATATTATCGGCAGTAACTGTTTATTTAGACCTTGAGAAATAGCTATAATACATACCTTTGCTACACAATACTTACAGTTGTATTTTTTATTTGATTGACAAACTGTTAACAATGATACCTTTTTTAAACTAAAACTATATTAACAGAAATTAATTGCTTTTTTTTCGGAAAATGCGTCGTGATTTTTTTACTCAAAGAAAGTAACACGGGAAAAGAGCAGAAAGATAATGATGGTTGAATGTTTGATTTTTATCTTGTACACATAACACGGAAGGCGTAATACATTATTTTGTTAAAACATTAATAACACAATTTTCTACACAGCCTTGTTGATATTTGCAGCATCCAATAGCATAGCAACTGCCAGTAGATGGCAATTCAAATAACACACTTAATACAACCCAAGCTACTGTTTCAATGAATGTTAAAATTAACAGTATAAGTATTGGCAATGTTTAATTAAACCTCTCTTGAATCGTTACACTTTCAGGTGTTTCAGGAATTCGCTGATTATTTGTTGAAAATCTCCCTCCCGCCGTAGAAAACGATTTACCATGGTTTGACGGCCAGAATTCAAATTAAGTAGGGCCATCAAAAGTTCATTGGCTGTTTAGTAAAATGTCATAGCCGCTTTTAAGATTCTATTAAAGGTAAAAAGGAGTGTTCGATGTTCAAATTACTTACTTTTCAGGTAAATAATTTTGTGAAAGTTGAATCAAAGGTAGAATTAACTTGCACGGTTTTTGAATTGAGTAGGTATTTCGAGTTACAAACTTGTCGAACCGTACTTTAATGCCAATATTTGATGGGGTTTCAGACAGAGTAAAACGGTTTGTGTATTATTTACGGGTTTAAGCAATACCTACTATGCATCCAAAAGGAAACCACACTTACCCAGGGTCTGCGTCCAGTTAGTTATTGGTGACCTTTATTTTTTTTAAGGATGGGAAGTCATCAAATGACTTCTTCCGCTCTGGGTTGGGTGGAGCGGAAGGGCGTGTCAGACTCTTACTGACTAAAACCCAGGGCCACGGTGACTCTTTCGACTCCGCTGTCCGTCCGTCTGTCTGTCTGTCCGTCTATCACCAGGCTGTATCTCATGAACCGTGATAGTTATAGTAGGCGCCAGATAAATGTGGAATAAAGTATATTGACCTTTCCCTAATAACTATTCATAGGTACCTGAACAATTAAATATGAATCGTTTTTCATTATTAGACAATGTTAAGGATCACGAGAGATGATGATTCGGGACAGCTTTGTGTCATTAATTCCGTTTTTCAAATTAAAAATGTCAATAATTGTAGGTGGGTCAATGACCGTTATTCCACGATTATCTGGCGCCTACTATAGACAGTTGAAATTTTGACAGATGATATATTTCTGTTGCCGCTATAACAGCAAATACTAAAAAACAGAATAAAATAAATATTAAAGGGGGCATTCCCATACAACAAGACATGTTTTTTTTTTTGCTGTTTTATAGATAATGATAATGGATATGGTATAGGAACCCTTCGTGCGCGAGTCCGACTCGCACTTGGCCGGTTTTTTTTTATATATCTAGTAGTTGAATGTATGTATATTTTCATCATAGCGGGTCCAATCAGAAATACCAACGCTGCGTTATTATTATATTTCAAATATCGCAGCACATGCTGAGATAGGAACCTTTTTGGTCTCGTCTTTTTATCATACAATTTCTAATCACTTTTATTTTGCTGTCTTGTACGAGTCCCAAATAAACAGTTTTCTTTCATTCTTGGTGTTTATGTCACCGGAAAGTTGCAGACTCCGTAAGATTGTAATAAATCTTGACAAGATTATAATTTCTCGATATATTATGAAAAAATCGTATTGTATAGAATAAATCCCATCCAAATTCAATAATTTCCAATATATACGTGTCTTATTTAGAAATAATAGTTTATAACTACCCATGTTATTTACTGTTGCTTGCATAAGGAAGCAAAAATATTGTACTTTTAAACTGCTGGCACCGAATAATGAGCAGAGATTATGCAATACAAACGAACGTCCAGAACATGATTTCATACCATAAACCAGATTTAATTACTAGTTCACGATACAGTCTGGTTTCTAGACATGTAGCAAAAACAAACATCACTCGATCCCTTTTACACACACAGAATAATATACATCTATCTCTTTCCCACTCGAATACGTCATTAGCTATCAAATCGGACGTGAGTATCGACACATCGGTAGCCTACCACCTAATGATCGCAAAAAATGATTCAAAAAATTAATAACGGATAATAAGATATAATGTTGTATTAATAAACAGTGTGTCAGATCATTAAAATGAGTGCAAAAAGTTTGAGGAGCTATTAAAAATCACTTTTGAAAGCTTGATAATGATTCTTAGAAATTAATTTCATGGTGCATATAATGAAGATATTTCCAAGAAAGTAACGCACCGGATCAACTCAGGATGCATGAAATGGCGTCAGGTCACTGGAATAACTTGCGACCCACGGATGGCCCTCAAGTTAAAGGGGAAAATCTATAAGTCCGTGATAAGACCTGTCGTACCCGTGTGTACTGTACGGATCAGAATGTTGGGCTGTGAAAAAGACGGATGAGAATGTTGAGATGGATGTGTGGAGTATCGAGAATTGATAAAGTGAGGAATGAGTACATTAGAGATAGTTTAAAAGTGGCGCCAGTGACGGAAAAGTTGAAAGGGAACCGCTAATCTTGGTATTGTCATGTGAAGAGGAGGGATGAAATGCACGTAACTAAAAGAGTTATGAATATAAATGTGGAAGGATGGACAAGGAAAGGGCCATTCACTTTTTTTTTTACTAGAATTGACATTGCATCCATAATGAATCAGTCAACACGAATACTTCGTTTTTTATTTATTTGAATTTAAAGAGGTCACTGGTATATATTCGAAGTTTAACGTCCCAACGCAAAAAGTTTAATTACCCTACGTCATTTTGCTTGGATGACGAAATTACATCATCCAAGTAAGCAAAATGCTCATAAAATAAAAACTGCTGAGCCAAATTGTATAAAAGTTTTACGGGACCAAATGACAAGCATCAAATGAAAAAATAATCATATAAATCGGATCTGAAACCTTGGAGTAATCGGTGTATATGTCACCGGAAAAGAACAAACTCCGTAAGATAATAAAATAACTTGAGAGATTGTGAACTCTTGATATATTGTCAACTGAACATTTAGAATACTTATCTACTTTTTTACGCATCAAAATTTGATAATAAAATGGCGACCAATTAGAGCAAAAGTCTACAATTTAAGTGTTTTCGTGTGATAGTAAACCTGAAAACACGGCTCTCATTGGTGTATTCAGAGAAAACAAAGTCCAATGAGGGCCTAGCTTCCAATTTAACTATCACATCAAAACAGATAAATTGTAGACCAGAGAGCTGATAAGTCGCCAGTTTATGTCAGTCCACAATTTCTCGGAATGACTTCGAGAGATTATTGACTATCAAATTTTGATGCCTAAAAAAGTAAGTATTCTAAATGTTCAGACAATTTATCAAGAGTTTACAATCTCTCAAATTATTTTATTATCTTACGGAGTTTGCTATTTTCCGGTGACATATATACGTAAAAAACCTACCCCCGAATCGAGAACCTCCTTTTTTGGAAGTTGGTCAAAAAAATTCAACTGTCTACCTATTACGGTTCTTGAGATACAGCCCGCTGACAGACGGACGGACGGACAACAATAGAGTTCCATTGGATGGTAGGTGGTTCCTTCCGTTCAGTGGAGGCTCAGTAATAGAGTTCCGTTGGTTACCCTTTGGGCACGGAACCCTAAAAAGATCTCAAGAAGCTATTATTCTATTCTCAATCACCATAGCAACACGATTTTTTTTGTTACCTTGAGAAGGATAAACTGCCAAATATAAACCATACTGTTACGTATGTATACATATATAAACTGCTATTATATATTTACCAACCGTTATATTTTTTGTCAGCCGTCTGGCGGTCACTGTGTTCCTATAATATATTACATCACATTAATATAAATATACAAGAGAACATAAATATATTATGTATGCTATGAATCTGTTTTTTATGTGACAATGTTGACAGATACTGTTGTGCTGGATGTGGCATGTCGCATTTTGAAAATATTCGTCTAATAAATAAGTCCTTGTAACTTCCCAAAAATATTTTGTACGGTTCGTTTTATTTAAATTTAAATCCGTAAATTTAAGTCATTGTTTTATTGAAGAGCAGGACAAAAACCTCGTCTTAAGTAGAGCTGCAATTTATGTAAGTACTCGGTAGCTTGGTTAGGTTTAACATGGTCACCTTCTGGTCTCAAAAGTTAATGCTCAAAACCAAAACTCTTTAAAACAGACTTGCAATCTAAATGTTAAATGTCTGCTGGAAGAAATTTCTACTTGAAATAAACAGCACCTTTGTTCTCTGCTCCTTGATTTTTTTTTTTTTTTAAGGATGGGAAATCATCAAATGACTTCTTCCGGGTGGCGTGTCAGACTTACTGACTAAAACCCATCCGTGTTCCTCGTAAAGCCCTTTGCATTCCAGGGCCGCGGTGACTCTTTCGAACAAATTCCGCAAGTGCTCTGGTCCCTGCATATAACTTTTTTTATAATTGTGTTCATAAAAATGTAGTAATAAAGGCTCTTTCTATGAGTTGTCTTCGATAATAGAAAGCGATCATCGTATGAATACGTGATCGTCACATTTAATTTGTTTTTCTATAAAACATACGAAAAATCGACTTTAGTATTGTACGTGTGCTTTTGCCACATCCAGTAACTAAACATCCATGTACGCGCTGTGATCAAAGGGCGGCACCGTCAAAGCACATCGGAATCCACTAATTACTGCTCGACAACCATCGATGTTCATCCCGACATCACTAACCGCACCACTATCTATGACGTACCCACTATATTAACCGGGAATTCGTACACAGATTCTGTGAATCAATAGACGAATGATTAATTTTGGGTTAGGTGTATATATCTATAGGCCAGTCATATCGAAAATTAAAATCGCCAAGTCGCAAACTAACGGCTGGTTCTGATTTTTTTAATTTATTGTTACGACCACTACCAGTAGTGTATATCCAAGTTTGCAGCTTCGAAAGACCTTTTTTTTATCTCAGGTGGAAATCCTCATGGATGTACTCCACCTGGGGTGGGCGGCGGGGTCTGTCAGACTATTACTGACTAAAACCCCGGTGTTCCATCTCCCACCTACGCCGGGGATCGCGGGAACATAATAATCGAGAAGACTTCCGTAATCCCCGGCTGGTGGGAAACTCCGGGCCACCTCGCGTCAGCGAGGGGAATGATGTGTTTGACTCCCCCCGCTACGTCAAAGAGGGACGCACGGGAACACCATGCGCCGCCACCACGGGTCCTGATGGATGTCTAGTCCACCGCCCTTGGACCCAGTTAGGGGGGCCGGAGGAGGGCAGCGTATGCCCGCCTCCGACGCCTGATGCGCCTGCTGCGGACCGGGAGAGCGGTCGAGATCTCCCTCTCCCTTTCCGATGCCTCCTTCTGCGCGATAACTGACTCGCAGAAGGAGACCACCGCGTCCCAGGACTCCTCGCCACCGACCATAGAACGGACTACGGCCGGCAGCGAGAGGCTCGGCCAACCAGCTTCGAAAAACTTGTGCTAACTTTGCAGCATTCGAAAAACCATGAACCAATTCTATCACTGTCACTTCTGTTGTAAATATGTATCGTTCGTTGGAGATCCAAATAATTAAATAATTATATTTTAGTCGGGAAATCGGTTGCGCATCCAGGCTCTGGAAAAGTTAAATTCTGTTAGCGATAGCGTGGCGAAAGCGATTGTAGAAACGTGAATAAAATGTGGCGGATTGGCGCATGCGAGATGTCACGTCATCAATCCCTTATATTTGGGCATTTCGACAATACCACTCGCTGATAAAATGCGCTCCGGCTAGAGCCTCTCGTAGTACCTACACTACAAACACTATTTAATGTGGTAATAGGGTTTTATAGACTTGTCGGATACCAAATATGAATTGCCTTTAGCTATGCTGGGGAGTTTGTTGTGCCACTTCTTCTTCCCAGCTAAAACACTAGGAAGTGGTGACGGGCGGGCGTTTTGGGGGACTGGCTTTATGTAGAACTTTGACGTTCAAAAAGTGCTGGCACTCAGCCTAATTTGAATAAATGACTTTTGATTTTTGATTTTGTTTTTATTAAGATTTATTTTGTAATTTAGTTTTTAATTTTTTGTAAATTTTATAAAATTTTATACAAATCCTCACGGGTGAAACATATACGTACGAAAGATTAATATTGCGACATCCTGCATGCTAAATTTGCATGTGTACGCATGCTTTGACAAATAAAATTAACTTTATCTTTATCAAATGTTCTTGAGGGGTGCCCCTGTTCAGAACATGAGCCAAACGTTAGAGTATCCCAAGTACATCTGTTCTTTCGAGGATTTCATGAACGCCAACGAAGCTGCAATTAACGTAGCCTGCTTATTGGGGCCAAACAATAAAAAAAAATTGAAAATCAATGTTTTTCTCCATCTATCTTTTCTGTAACTTATATAAAGTACATAATAAAGAGTATTCTATTGTATTCTCAGCAGTTTACCGTCGACTATATTGTAACACCAGCGACTCACGCAAGTGCTACTTGTTTTATTGTTTTGTTGTTTAGACTCAAATCTTTTGTGGTTATTTTAAACCAAATATGTTGTTTTTGTACGCCATAAATGGCAAACATGCAGATCTAACCATTATTTTAAGACCTTGCACATGTTATGATGTATACTCATGTTTTACAATAAAAATATATTCTATTCTATTGAGATTATTATAAATAATACTATGTTTAAGGTTTAAACTTCATAATATATTTGGCATCTACCTGGCAGTGATGTGTTATTTTTCAGTTTTAATTTATTTTAGTTATAATTATTGTAGTTGATAAGTTTTTTAGTTTTTTAGTGTTCTGTGGTTTTTTTCCGGCAGAATAAATTGATTTTCTTTCTTTCTTTTTCTTTCTTTCAATGAACATTGGTACCGGAGTCCCAAATAAAAACCTGGACCCAAAGATATCCTCCTCGCAATATAATGTGGCAAAACTCTCCATTTAGATAACTTCAAAAGTTGAAAAAGAAATAAAGTGAACAAAAATCTTCGTTTGCGGGATACCGGAAAAGAATCAAATACATTCTAACTTCTATCATTATAAACAGGAAATCATAATAATCAACTCATCGTTTATATTATTAGGACCAAAATTTACGATTTACGATTCATATCCAAAAAATACTATCTAGTAATTTGAATAACAAACAATTAAAATAAATAAAAAATTTATAGCAATTTCATACAGCTTTTATATCATACACCTACATAATCCTAATTTTTTAACCATTTCAACATTAAGTTATAGTCAGAAATATAATCACATAATAACTTCATAATTAATACAAAACTATATGGGTTAGTCGTAAAATCTTTTATTATCCCATTGGTTATTTTTATTTTTAGCTAATCCAAAAGCTATAAAATGATTGAACTCAAGAAGTCGTAAAATTAACTAAACATTTAATTTTGACCTGTTAACGTTCTACTATCTAGAGGGCATGACACACACGCCCTTTAAAATCCAATAAACAAAAATATCGATTAAAATAATCGATTAATTACAGAAAACACTCAAAAATCGATCACCGATGTAATTGGAATCGCTTCCTTATAGATATGTGCTTTGTGCTATCTGAAATACATTTGCGTATTTTAAAGCAGTCGGGTGTGGTTTGCGTGTCGGCGGTAGCGATCGCTTGCCGTTTAGTAGCAACAAATTTGGTTTAAAGACATTTTATTACTCAAAGAACAAAGTTACAGTTCACTTAAAGAGAAACTTAACTAAATTAACATTAGGTTGTAGTTTACATTAGCCATCCAAGAAACTGAGCACTATGGTTTAATTTATAAAATATAGCAAGTAACTTAAGTCTAAATGAAATACAAAACAGTTCAAGCTAAACGTATGTCTTATATACACTTCTGGACACATCTATTGGCCCACCTTAGAGTTTAGGTATCGATGGCCCCTACCGAAATATGATTGCTAGATTGAACAAAAACTGTTGATGCAGTTTTAAACCTGATACATTTTACCATCTTTTTCGATCGTATTGTTTTAAATTTGAATTCAGAATACCATACGACATGGAGCTACGCCTAACAAGTCGGATATGCGCCTTGTTAAAGGCAATTGATTTTTGAATAAAAAACATGTTTTATCAAATAAAGGTTTAATTTAATAACGCGTGTTGCCTCCATGGGCATCTACCACAGCTCTCATACGATTAGGCATAGAGTTTATCAACCGCTCTATGCAATTTTGAGGGATCATCTCCCATTCCTCTTCTATGGCAGTTTTCAACTCCTGCATCGTCTGGGCAACTGGCTGACGAGCCCTAACACGTCTTTTTAGCTCGTCCCACATGTGCTCAATGGGGTTCATGTCTGGGCTTCTGGCTGGCCAGTCCATAACTGTGATGTTCACATCCCGAAGATATTCCCTGACGATGCCGGCCGCATGGGCTCTTGCATTATCATGCATAAAAAGGAAATTTGGGCCCACATAGTCCGCGTATGGTATCACGTGAGGTTCTAAGCACTCACGAATGTACCTTTCAGCATTTAATGTTGGCAGCCGTGGTCCTGTAACAACCTCAAGTTGAGTTTTGCCGCTCGCGGATATACCGCCCCAGACAGTCCATGAGCCACCGCCATAAGCAACCCTCTCTTCAAAGCAGCATTGTGCGAAACGCTCTCCCTTACGTCGGTAGACCTTCTTCCTTCCATCATTGCCATGTAACACAATTTTAGACTCATCAGAAAAGAGTACACGGCTCCAATCTTGCTGTGTCCAATTTAAATGACTGCGTGCGAAATGAAGGCGCGCTGTTCGGTGGGCTCGCGTTAGTTTGGGCCCATTAGCTGGCTTGTGTGGTACCATATCGCGTTCTTTTAACCTTCTCCGAACAGTTCGAGCGCTCACAGATACTCCGTGGAAGTCGCGAAGTTGGTTTTGTATCTCAATGGAGGTAAGGTGACGATTTCTCAAGCTGGTCGTCACGATGAATCGATCCTGCCTTTCAGTTGTGACCCGAGATCGTGGCCTTCCTTGGCGACGAACAAAGCCGCCAGTCTCTAGGTACCTCCGATAAACATTTCGGACCGCAGATCGACTTAAATTAAGTTGAGCACTCACGTTTCTTTGGCTGTGTCCGGCCTGAATAAGTGCCACAGCTTGGGCGGCGACTTCAGGTGAAGTATCCATAGATTATTGATAGAACCTCACCTTAATGTTAAGAATAAGTAATGTTTGTTGCAAAACCAAAGATATCAATCACTTTTTCAAGAATTAAATCCAAGTAAACCAATAAAACCAAGTTTTCTTAGTATTCGATTGTTTGATATCAACAAACAGGCTCCAAATTGTCTTTTGTTTCTTTAAATTCTGTGTTCGAAATTCAAAAAAAGACTATTGAATGAAATTGTGAATGTGCCAGGTTCAAAACTGCATAAAAACTTTTTGCTCGACCTAATATAAAATTTTAGCTAGGACCAAACGAAACTGAAAATACAAGGTGGGCCAATAGATGTGTCCAGAAGTATAGATAGCTAAACTTTTATTTCTAATATATAATTCGGGATTTTACAGGAAGTATTATCAACTCTATGTTACTTTTCGTGTAAGTAACATAGAGTTTCATTAGATAAATATAATCTACCTATTCCGATCTCTGCTTATTAGACAGTTGAATGTAAATAACAATCTTAAACATGAACATGTTATGACCCAAAACCATTTGAACATAATTATATATCTAAACATTTACATTTGGATCCGTCACAACGGGGTAAGATAACAATAGTTTGACAATATATCTTTCCACACTTATCAAGCATGCATTATCAAACCCGCTATTTCTTATAACTTGCACCACACTCATACATTATTCATGTGATAAAATACAAGCAATCAATTACTCCGCGTGTAAATCGCTTAAGCGCGTCCCTTACAACGGAGCGTCTTTTTATAAGTAGCCATAATGTGCTTTGTTTTAACGCGTTGGTTGTTTCTTTTAAATTTAATTAACTTGACATTGTGGTCATATATATGCAGACTACCTTTTGACCGCGAT
Source organism: Mamestra configurata (assembly GCA_002192655.3). Lineage (NCBI taxonomy): Eukaryota > Metazoa > Arthropoda > Insecta > Lepidoptera > Noctuidae > Mamestra > Mamestra configurata. The sequence goes on from NDFZ01005484.1 coordinate 685,152, forward strand.
TTCGTGCGCGCATATCCCGTTTTTTTTTCCGTTCCCGTAGGAATTTCGCAAAATCTCTTTTAGTGCTCCCCTACACTCCTCAAAGCACCTACATTCCAAATTTTAGCTTTCTACAACCAGTAGTTTCGACTGTGCGTTGTCAGTCAGTCACTCACTCACTCAGTCAATCAGTAACTCACTCAGTCAGCCAGTGACGGGAGAATTTTATATATTAGGATATTGATGATGATTCCACAAAGAAAGACGAGCGAGAGTCGTCATGCAGTAGGAGCCAGAAAACGGGCGTCTTCGCCGAGGGAGGACTAGAAAACTCTGGCGTCATCCAGCGGATTCCTGCGGCCTTCACCAGATCACGGTCCACCTGGTGGGAGGCCTTCCGATGCTACATCTTCCGATACGCGGTCGCCACTCCAAAAACGTTTCGACCTAGGGGACGACAGGGACAGTATTAGGAGACTGTCTGTTCTCCGAGCAATGTGTCCACTGCATAAGTGACTGTGTGTTTCCTTGCGAGAATGTGTATGAATAAAGAATTTAAATCAGATCACAAGCTCCAGAACTCTTAGTACCAACACTACGTCTGTACCTTAATCCACTTCCCGACTCTACACAAAGCGCTAGAAATCATAATTAAGTAAACTAAAGCAAGTATGAACCGCAGACTGTCGCGAATTCTCTCAAACATTCCCTCTACATACATACACACAAATAAATGAAATTGAACTGTCTGTTTGCAATGTCAAAATAACAGGGTTTTTAAACAAAAAAAACACAATATTCAAAAATTTTGTCCGTCTGTTTGTTTGCACCGAGTAATCTAGAGAACGGCTGGACCGATGTTGAAAGGATTTTCACTGGCAGATAGCTGAGGCAGCTAGTTTTTATAAGAAGTAACTTAGGCTACGTTTATTTTAGAAAACAAGGTTAGTGCTCGTGCAAAAAATTAAACCCATAATTTTCACGCGGGATCTCCGAAATGACTGACTGGCAGCTGATGTTATAAGAAGTAACTTATTTCAGAAGGATTCCCTTCAAGTAAATAAAGAAAATACAAATGCCATTCACGCGGGCGAAGCCGCAGACAGACGTTAGTGTACAATAAAACATGTAAATCCGTATGCTTGCTCTCGACACGCTAATATCCTTTAATAAAGGTAATGCAACTTGAATTGCGACTTGCCTGCAGGCTAGGGTTGGCGGTTGCTTCCTTAGTGTATTTTTCGTTTTATTTTGTAAAAGCAGGGTGAGTGGCGTAACGGAATTGTTTTCGGCATGTCATGCACTTCAAAGCATTTATTTCAAATAGATAAACCATTAACTTTTGAATTGTCAAGGTCAGTCAGCTATTTGCACGTTCCAAAGCGGAAAAAAGAAATAAAGTAGTTAATTTTAGCACACACTGATACTTGATAAGCGATTTAAATCAAATTCACGGATGCTTTGATTTTTTTTTTCGTGTTTTAAGTTTTTATGAGACTTCCTAAACATAAATATGTCAGCAAAGTTTCATCATTCCCAAAAGCTCGCTTCGTTTTTTATTGTAAGCTTAGGTACTTAAAATAATTTTGAGTAAGTATAATAATTTTGACAGTTTTAATAATGTCGATCAAATTGTCGTACTTTTTGTATTATTTTAACCTCATCACTTGTTACCCAAAACGAACAGTGTGCCTTTGAAAAATCCTTTCAGAACCTGAGGATAATAATAATGATAATACTCCTGGATACCGCGCGCATAGTTAGGAGGTTCCTCTCTCAGGAACTCCCTGACCACCGGTAGCTTGGATCCTGCTCCCGATACCGGTGGGCTACTATTTTTATATTTTATGTCTTTGTATTTTAATATTTAAAAATGTAATTTATATGTATATACAATGAATAAAGGGAATATATTAATAATAATAAATCTTTATTGTTTAGAAAAATACATGATTAAATCAGATAAATCACTGGTCTCCACACTAGAATTGCCTGTGTCGTGGATCCTAGGTACATAATTTTTAAACTATTTTAATTCTAAATCGCCTGACGTTTGCCCATCCCTACAACACCTGGACACTCCCCAGGTTCGTTCTTAGGTGCTCGCATTAGCATGCCATAGTGTCTCGAGAATAAAATTATCCATATTTCCACTAGCTAACATAACTACGGTTTTAAATGTCGTATTTCTAAGTTACTGTGAAATCTTTGAATGTTTTTGCGTTCATTATCTTCGTAGGGTTGTCTTTGTGAGAAATTAAAGATAAATCGCGTGATTGTGCGTGCATGAGTGTGTTTTTATGAGTAAGAGCCCATTCGGGTTTGTGTTTTAAAATTGTTATGGGTAATACTGCAATTAGCTTTATGAAGCGGTTGCCCTTAATCGATCGTGCATGGATAGGGTTAGTGAACTCTTTCAAAGTTCTGTCAAAAACCCTATGAAAACCCTTTTATGAAACCATTTCGTAAATACTATCCCTATCAATAGGGTTTTTTAAATCTTATTGATAGGGTTACCAAAATGAAAAAGCTAACCCATTCAAAAGGTTCCCGTTTTTATTGGGTAACCACTTCATTTGATTTGAAAGGGTTTTCGTCAAACTCAAACTTAACTCAAACTCAAAGCATTTATTTCAATTAAACCATTTGGTCAGAAAATGTAACCCGTTCAATAAGGGTTACCGAATGAATGGGTTACTCGAGTTAACTCTCAATCGGGGATATACGATCCGTGGTTTGTATATTTCGTACGTTTGTATGTGTACGTACACATTACGAACGACGTGTGTTTTATAATGATATTTGCTTGTGCAAGGGTTGTTGCTACCCGGAATTGCTTACAGCGGAACAGTTAAATGTTGTGTGGTTTTGGCTTAATCTTCCCTTCAGGCGAAAATATTGGAATGTTTTTAAGGTATATGAACATATCGCCGACTTGTACCGATTAGAAATGTTTACTTATTTTTTTTCTTGCATTTACCAGCGGCTTATCCGCGGACGTCGAATATTATTTCAAGGGAACATATTCCCGGGATACAATGCAGCCTAGGATCAAAGTTCAGTTAACGAACACACTGATTAAGGTGATAGCGTAGTGGTGGCCCGAAATTCAATTTTTCTTCTGTTTTTTTGCAATTTTCAGGTCATTGTTAGGTTGTAACTTGATCAAAATATGCTACGCGACAATAAAAAGTATCTAACCTTTAAACGAGCAATTCTTGTATATATGTATATACAATCTGAATCTCGGAAACGGCTCGAACGATTTTCATGAAATTTTGTATGCAGGGGGTTTCGACGACGAATTGATCTAGCTAGGTTTCATTTTTAGAAAACATTTACCAAAAAAATGGTCATCCAGGTACTGTATTTACATAATTAATAAACATAAGAATAAGCAATACATACGGTTGCCTAATCTTTAGCAAAATAAATAAAACCATTAATTTCAAGACCAATGAACTTTTAGGGAAAACTTTTCGGATAGAATTAATCTAAATTATGCCATGACTTACGTCATATTCAATTATTTCGCAGAATAAAATCCTGATCAAATATTAAGGGTTCAAAGTATCCTGAAACTTATTTTGAGCAGTCAATTTTCATTATGAAACCGACACTTTCACTGTAGGTGAATTTTTCAACCGTCACTCCTAATTTAGAAGTGCCTTTTAATAATTTAGTTCGTGATTGAGGAAAAAATTGGAATATCCAATCGTAACTGGTATCTAGTGCAAAGATATATTCAATATTTTTTCTATTACCTTTCATCTACTTCCGATTGATTGAGTGGTCTCGCACACGAGTCCCAGCATTAAACTGAGCGATGGCCGTTTTGCGCGAATGTGACGCATATCTTCCCAATTTGAATAACTTTTGTAATTTTGTTATTTTATTTTTTGGTATGCGTTATGTTTGTCGCAAATAAACTCTTTTTCTTTCTTTCTTCTGGTCTTGTGGAATTAACGTAGTGGTAAAGAGACGACAATAATTTGAAACATTCCGTACTTATTCTTTATTATAAAACATACAAATACAATAGGGTACCTTATGTACTTAGCTGTGTTTTACCAGCACAGGTTTTCTTACTGCAAACTTCATTGAAATTATAGATTTGCAAATGAGTAAGACACATAAGCGTATATCAAAAAGTTAATCTACTAAAATCTACAAATATGTATTGTCAAGAATTTTCTTTATTGGTAGAAAAAAGCCTATTATCGAAATAATTAACAGCCATTATGGTTGTTATCACACTAATAATATAGGGCGAAAGTTTGTGCGTGTGTGTGTGTTTGTTTCTTCATCAGGCGCAAACGGCTGGAGCAATTTTGATAAAATTTGGTATGCAGGAACCTGACACCCTGGATTAACACGTAGGCTTTTTATTCCGGGAGTGTGCTCCCTTCGGATATTTTTCGACATTCACGCGGAGTATCTGATTAACCGCGGGTAACACCGCGAGGCGTAGCTAGTCTTACATAAAAGTCTGCAGCAAAACACTCCACGACTTTAAAAAAAAACCCACAAACATTCACACACACCCTCAAAAACCTCACCTATACACTCCATAGGCCATGGACGCACAGGCTAGAAGTGTAGTAGGTTATTAGCAGACAAAATTACGTGTCTCGTAGTCCTCTGCCGGTTCCCGTATGCCGCAGCGTGATGGTAACAAAGCTTGCTCATTAACTCCTCGCCAACTGACGACGGTGCTATGAGATGGAGACTAAGACGCAGATGGGACAGAGTGGTTTAGAGGCCATGTTTTATGCCTAAGGCGTCGTCGTACAAAGCAATCATTGCGCGAGTACACGATCGTAGCGTTCATTTGTACGGCCGGAAGGCGCCGGCGGCGTATGTCGACAGGCGCTGACCATCGCGTCAACGAATCGATAGAATTTTATAATTCTTTTATATTTTTACCATTTCTGCAAAATAAATTAAATATATTATTTTTTTGTTCCCTTCTTCTTATCTATTTGTTAAATGTGTGTACATAAACTGTTAAATAAATAAATAAATAAAAGAATTATAAAATTCTATCGAAACGTTTTCTATAAAACCTCAACCATTCAGGCAAAGGTGTGATGAGGTCAGCTAACTGTGGTAACTGACTGTACCATGTAACTAGCAATTACTTGGCCATCAACACAAAGAGTATGTGAAGCAAGAAACGAAAATATATGAGTCAATTTACACGCTTATTAATATCACCTACCTTATATTTTTTTTGTGAACATGTTTTTAATAGTTATTGTATCTCTCCTTGAAGATTTTGAACTGGAAAAAAGCCCATTGAGCTTCGTGTCTTTTCAAGAATGATGTCTATATAAACTTGTTTTACGAAGGTTTAAATCGTCCTGTCTATAGTCTTACTCTATGGCCATATTTGAACAGAACTAGGAAGATGGAAAATTTTAATAAAATATGTTTCCCGCGTAAACGTCTCGCGCATCACGTCTCTAACAGATCCCTTAAACACTTGCAATATCACATACAACTACCCTCCTTTCTATTACAACAGCGACAGAGTTCATATTCGCCTGTTTGAACTGTAGAGGGGAGTGGTAAAGAAATGCGCCATAAGGATGCACCCCGATTATGAGGGATATTATTTCCTAGTTGCAGTTAAAATAATTTATTTTAATGTGGAATTTAATTTGTAAGATTCGTTTAGTTACGATGTGTTTTTTCTTAATGATTTAAGCTTTTAGCTAAAGTTTTAAAAGCTGGAAAAATATATATTCTGAATATCAGAAGGTATATTTTTCCTATCTATATTACTACCTTCTGTTCGTTAGTAAGCGGACTTAGCAGCACTAAGGCGTCATGTTCAGGTGCCGGTCAAAACGCTAATGGTTTCTGAAATTTGTTAAATTGACATCAACCTCATGTTTACGTCAGTCACTTTTTTAAGAAAGGGGACTTCTAGCCTATGTGGTGCCAACTATTAGGTAGCGTAAATCCTTCAACCCTCATTGAGAACGGCTGGACCGACTGGGTTATTTTTTTTTAAACGTATGGTGAAATCGAAAGATTCCCGAATTATTGAAAAATAAGGGTAAAACTGGAAGTACTTTTTGCTGTCGTTTTTTTGTATGAACTCTGAAATCTAGACCATATATAATTCGGGGTCAGCTGGTTAATTATAAAAGAAGATTGAATGCGTGCAAATACGTTTCGAAGTAGTCATGGAACTATTTGTACGGTAGTTTACGCACTAGGTCCCTTCCGTCATCCGATTTCGTGAGTCGCACTAAAGTCCAGTGGTTCCCAACCTTAATTTGACCCGGGACCACTTTGATTTATTTGATGTTAGCAGGGACCAGAAATCAAGAAGAAAATTAAACTGTACTTAGCTTAAAAAAAAACTTATATCCTAAACAATATAGATATTCAAAACTTGTAGCATAAAAACTACCTACATAATTATGTAATCAAAGTTAAAGAGCATTTTCATAGAAAACACAATATTTCTGATAGTCATTTTTCATCAATGACAGTTTTGAAATGAAAAGACTGAAATTTTAAACCTTTTGCGGATCATATTTAGCCCTTGCGCACCACCAGTGGTCCGCGGACCACAGGTTGGGAACTACACTAAACGTTTCTAGAAAATCTGACACCAGTTTTATTTATTTATTTGGTTCACCAACAATTGTTAACACTAGTTTAAGCAAATGAAACAGAAGCAACAAATCAGAAAAAAAGTGTAACAATCACTTACAGATAAACTCTGCAAGCACACAAAACGTCGTAAATTAAAAAAAATCTGGCAAGTGCAAGTTGGACTTGCACACGAAGGGTTCCGTACCATAAGCCAAAACATGTTTCTTGTATTCCCTTTTATTTTTAATTTTATTTCATTTTTATTATGTGTCGTTATAGCGGCAACAGAAATACATCATCTGTGAAAATTTCAACTGTCTAGCTATCACGGTTCATGAGATATAGCCTGGTGACAGGCAGACGGACAGTAGAGTCTTAGTAATATGGTCCCGTTTTTACTCTTTGGGTACGGAACCCTAAATATATAAACAAAGCTACTATATCATCAAATTTGCAATGAGTTAAACTTAATACATTTAGTATCGTGTTTTTCAGTTACTGGGGTTTTGAAGTGAGATAGGCAGGTTTAAAATACTGGCATACAGCTGCACCCAAACAGGAAGTCGACACCATCATAGTTGGGAAAACCGATAAAATGGCTTGGAGATTCAAATACATTTATTTGTCCGAATATGGTACATCACATGGTCTTAAATTCAATAAATAGTCTCATCACATTCTGCCACGCAGGGCGCGCAAATATTAGGTACATTGCATAAAATTATTATAAAACAAAACAATATTAGGTTAGTATTTGATTAATAACTACGAATTAATATTACATTATGAGGCATGTCAGTTAAAAATATCCTCTAGATTAATAATGTCAAAATAATATTCAATGTCAAACTATCAAAGAGAGATGTCAAACTATAAAAGATTACAATAAAATTAAGATGTCAATGTATCCAAATGTATCATTAAAAAAGTCGTTTAAAAATTATAATAACATTTCTAATATAGCAATTCTTTAAGTTCCTTTTTAAACCCATTTAAATTTAGCTGTTTGATTTGCTTTGGAATTTGTTAATTGATTGATTGTATGTTACACTTTAAGTCAATTCATTAAGGAGACGATATTATACTGATAGGTACGTGATACCACTTAAGCTGGGTTCACAATCCTGTGTTGTGTCGTATTATGTCGCTTTCTGACGCAGTTGATTGGCTACAATACTCGTAGTGATATGACATAGGCTCGAAAAGATTCGTTTGATTGGTGTGTCTTGCGTTACGACACATCTCGACACAATTTATTTTATGGATGGGAAATCATCAAATGACTTCTCCCGCTCTCGGCGCAGCAGAAAACAATGTCAGACTCTTACTGACTAAAAACTATCCGTGTGACTTTAAAAGCCCTTTCCATTCCAGGGTCGCGGAAACTTTTTAAAATAATGTTGCAACCCTGGACAGTAAGGTGAAGCTAGCTTTACTAGGCAGTGGGTCGCATAATGAGTGTCTCCACGCGAGAGCACATTGCCAAAGACCTTCAATCAACAGATTTTTCCTACGATCTTATCACGACTTTACTATAAAGGAGGTGATATACTTACAGCTCTTTTACAGCATTTTTTTATGAATAAGAATTCATAAAAAGTAGAAAAGGTTTATAAGCTTGTTTTATGGAAAATCTTGAAAAATATTATTTAAAACGTCGAATAGCACTAAAACGTAATTATATAACAAGTATTCAATAAAAACATCACTATAGAAGGATGAACCCTTTTATAAACGGCTAATAGAGTAGTTATATGCCCGACATTACGTAACAGCTGATTGTTGACGTTTCGGTGAATTTGAGATTATTTAAAAACGCTAAAAAGTTTTGATAATTGTTTAAAAAAAGCTTGTAAAAACTCCTTTTTGTGAAAAAGTTATGTTCCAGAGCCGCCGATACACCTTTGAACTAATACCCCAAAAAAAAAAACATGCGGGGCAGTTTTTTGGGACTACAGATAGAAGTAAAAACTAAGCTAAAGCGTTCGGTGACGATGACGCAAGTTCCATGATTTTTGTTCACCCAAAAAGTACACAGTATACATATAGCTCATGGGAAAGCGTTCGGTGACGATGACGCGAGTTCCATGATTTTTGTTAACCCAAAAAGTGCTCAACAAGCCTAAAGAAGTTTTCACATCAAAAAACTTTTTCAATATTTTTTTTTGTTATCTAACTGCAAAGACAATAATGTCATTGATCCATCTTGTCACCAGAGATCAACACTTCTTTGCTACCTACTAAGAAGTGCCAATGTGAATAGAGTACAATGCTATGGGTCTTGTGTTGCCGATGCCGAATACTGGGCCAAACGGAACATTTTCGGAATTTTCAGAATTACTCCGCGAGGTTATAGACAATCAAATTTTGTTACGTAAAATAGTATTCGAAATGTTCAGTTGACAATTTTTCGAGAGTTTACAATCTCTCAAGTTATTTAATAATCTTACGGAGTTTGCCATTTTCCGGTGGCATATCCACTAATTTGGTGTGGGTAGAGCGGCTCCATACTGGACTTGCATATTCACAGCGGAGAAATTAACCGCCATTCCAGCTTCGAAGCAAGTTTCGCAGGACATCTAGTGGACGATAGGCGGCGAAGCATATTGTTTCGTCTGTGTACTTAAAGTGACTGTTCCTATCCGACTTTCACAATCCAGGTGGTGTCAATTTATCTTAAGCTATTTTATAGATCCGTAAAACATTTTAATCGACGTTGCATCTGTATGCATCTCAAGCTTGTAAAGCATTTTTACAATAAAGCCGTCAACCCACTGGGCCGTATCATCAGATAAGTAAATGATTGTTTTATTATCAGTCAAATGCAGTCGAGTATTTAAAATTGCATTTTCAGCTTCGTGAATTTAATGTGGTACTGTGTTAAGAGCGGTTATATTGTTATTCATATAATTAAAATTATATAAAGAGTTAATAATCGTTGCCTGAATTTATATTTGATACGTTTAATGAATTTATTTGATAAGATATTTATAAACGTACATAGATACAGTCGCAGACATTTATTTTTTATCACTTTAACGTTTGACTATAATATAAAAGACAAGATCTTTTATAGGGTTCCGTACCCGAAAGGTTACCAACGGAACCCTATTACTAAGCCTCTACTGTCCGTCCGTCCGTCTGTCTGTCTATCAGTGGGCTGTATCTCAAGAACCGTGATAGGTAGACAACTGCAATATTCACAGTGTGTATTTCTGTTGCCTCTATAACAACAAATAATATAAGCAATATAAAGATTTAAATAAAAGGGCTCCCCATACAAGAAACATGTTTCGGCTTATGGTACAGAACTCTTCGTGTACAAGTCCAAATTGCATTTGGCCAGTTTTTTTTTGTTTTATGTAAGTTACGACAGCGATCAACATTCAAATTTCTTGGTGATTTTTTCATTGTCAATCAACATTGATTTTATATGATTTTTGACGATGCTACATCGATTGCTTAATTCCCGAATAAATAGGAAACGTGGACTAAATAACAATCTGGTGTAATACATGAATACAAGTTACAATTGCAGTGTCTTGGTCGTGGTATTCTAAGTTAAGCTGCGCTCGTAGCCGGCGAAAGCGCGAGCGCCGTCCGCGCCGCTGGCTCCCGATTCTGATGCCACAGCTTGCGCACCCCTCAGCCACCGCGCGCCTCCAACCAGTCGTAGGTATGCCATGCATAGACATGCTCCCCGTGTTAAAGTGGATTTCAAAGAGGAAGTTGAAGATGTTGAAGGCGCGCCGAATTATCCCTCTCTTCGTCTTCAAATCCGCGACTTTCGTGACGCCATCGCTGCCGGAGTACACCACACCGACGCGCCCCAGCAACCAACAGAGCGGCGGGAGCGCCTTGTCCTTCACAAAAACAAGCTCCCAACGCTATGTCGCCGTTGGCAGAAGCAGGCCATCTCGTTTTCTACTGTTGGTTTTAAATATGTTCGAAATCAAAATAGCTGGAAAAAATATGTCATCCAAGTAAACGGAATTGCCTATTTTGCTTTCCTGTGACTTTCCAGTAGTGTTGTTAGGTGACACACTTAACAGTGACAAATAAAAATCGTTTTTACAAAAAAATACAACCGACTTCCAAATCAGAAACATGCGGGGCTTTCTTTGGGGACTGCCGATAGAAGTGAAAACTTAGCGAAAGCTAAAGCGTTCGGTGACGATGACGCGAGTTCCATGTTAAGTTCATGCCAATTTAAGAATTGCGTTACGTAATTCTTGAATATGACCCCTTATCACCTACCCGCGGGTCAAGTTACATCCAAATCCGTTCAGTCTTTAAATATTTATTTATCTATCAATCAATATATATAAAATTCTTCCATTACTGACTGACTGACTGACTGACTGACATATCGACGCACACCGAAATTACTGTGACCAGGACCATTAAATTTTAGGCGAGTTTTATGATGTAGATGAGCACTAAATTTAACCTTTAAGGAGCCACTCCCTTCCTGCAAGGGTTACGATATTAATTCGAAAGAGTCACCGCAGCGCTGGAACGCAAAGGGCTTTAGAAGAAACACGGATGGGTTTTAGTCAGTAAGAGTCTGACACGCCCGTCCGCTCCACCCAGAGCGGAAGAAGTCATATGATGATTTAAGGGGGGGCACATCCCCTTAAAAATGTAATTGTTGGTACTAAATCTAAATCTGCGCAGACAAAGTCGATGGCGAAATGTTAGTTTAATAATAAAAAGTAAACACCCAAAGATATATTGTCAGACCCTTTGTATCAAAAAGATTCAAGGTTCTCCATTCAACGTTAGGAACGTCCATGAAATCTCACAATAGTACACTAAGGTTAGCAATACTATAAATTCCCGTGTCCTTATCTGGAATATCTGCTAGTTTGAAGGTCTGACAGACCTTGGTGGAAGGTCCTGCTTTGCCAAGGTTACGATAATCTGCCAAGACTGCTCTTTGTCTTGTTGTATGCAGATTTCATCTCATAAATGTAGCTTTTACTTTGTTCTTTGATAGGATAGAACTAAGGATTGAATTTATAATTACACCTAGATTATATATAGCAAGTAAATTTTCAGTAAAACAGGTTTTATGATCGGGTAAATCTTATAATGCGACCAAAAATAATATGAAAGGAAAGTGGGAGACATGTTTGCTTGTAGTGTTGAACATCCATTTGGTGGAAATAAGCCGAATATATTTTTTTTTGGTTTACAACAAGTGCAAGTTGGACATGCACACGAAGGGTTCCGTACCATAAGCGGAAAAAAACATGTTTCTTGTATCGGAGCCCCCTTTAACTTTTAATTTAATTTTTACATCATCTGTGAAAATGTCTGATCATCAGCCTGGTGACAGACAGACAGACGGACAGTAGAGTTTTACTAATAGGGTCGCGTTTTTACCCTTTGGGTACCGAACCCTAAAAATGAGGTTGACTGATACACCATAGTGGAATAGTCTGCTAGAGGAAGCCAGTAGGTATTTTTTTTGGTAATTTGTATTGGGTGTACATTGTAGAGTCCGTAGACTTAGAGGGAGATTCGTTCCATTTTACGCTTTTGTTAAATACTTACTTGATACTTTATTGACTGGCCAACACTGTTCTCTGATACCTAGTCTTAACTTTGTAACATTAAAACATTGTTAAATATATTTTTTTTATACTAATAGCCGTGGTTTTTTTTGCCTTTATAGGAATTTGCAATGTGAAGCTTCTGACGTTTAATAAGTTCCCGTGTAGACTTTTATGAAATAAAATATTTTTGAATGGCAACTTTGCTACTTTTTATAAAACTTTTTTTTTTTGAAGGGGACCACTCGCAGTTCAGCACGCTAGGGCTGGTTACTGCTTAACCGGACTATCCTGTGGTGGCCTCAAATGAATTTAAGGCCCCCAGCCAGGGCTTACAAACTAGCTAAATTATACTAAATGATCGCTCGCTAGGGCATCCCCTGCGGGATACGGACCTCGGCTTAGCGGCGTCATTTCGGGCATAAAAAAATTGCTGCTTTCATAAATGAGTGAAATATATAAATATAGCTTGTATAAAAGTGGAGTGATGGATGATATCACCCTTGTACCTTTATGAGCCGTCCAACATGCGAGGTGTTTTATTAATGTTCGTCTCTCGATAGCTATCTAAATGACTCTCACATAATTAAATCACGATCGTTAAGAATAAGCCCCATAATGTCTTTTTCATTGTCCGTCGTTCGCCATATTTAATTAATGTACTTTTTAACTCGAGTATACAATTAAACTTTATCGCTTTGTGTCCGAAAATTTGGCAGAAATTATCATTCGTTTTGACGATAACTTTGAAGCTACTCAAATTCGAAATTCGTCCCAATTCTCTTGTGAATAAGGTTGGAAGTTGGGTTTTATTTTGTGACTAATGTCTTCCGCTAAATTATAATCAAGTTGTAATAAAAAATACAAATAAATCATTTCCTTTTGTCCGGAGGGGCGTGGTCAGTCTGCCAAGTCCTGAGCGCAATAATTAATATTTAATTCGGATGAAAATTTTTACTTTGTTAGAATTTTTGTGGGCCACATTGGACGATGATTAATTCCCTGTTTTCTGCACGTTTTTCTTTGGTACGATTTAATAAAGTTTGGGATGTGTTCAGTATTCTCTGTAATAATTCGTTTAGTACTACGTACTGTCAGATTGATTTTTTAGGGTTCCGGAACTGAAGGGTAATCAACGGAATCCTATTATCAAAGCTCTGTTGTCCATCTGTCTAGAAAAAACTGTGTTTCTGACGTTTCAAAAGTAACCATGTACTTTTGTAGGTTTCTTAGCAAAGTCTGTCATCTATATATAAAACAAAGTCGAGTTAGTTGCACCATTTAAAACTCAAGAACGGCTTGACCGATTTTGAAGATCTTTGTTTGTTTGATTTGTCTTTGCCCCGAATAGCAGAATAACTATTAAAACATTGGAAAATTTAAGAAGAAAATATATCTCCAAAAATAATTTCCGAAAACATTACCATTTCTGATACATGACAAAAACAAAACACGGCAAATATTTGTTCTGAAGCAGTACGAAGTTCGCCGGGACCCCTAGTTTCTTATAGAGAAGAACTGAAGAGTCAACAAAAATACACTATATTATCTGTGAAGAAAGTCAAACACAGGACAATCTTTTAGACAGCTAATTGAAAATTTTCTGAGTGTTTACTTCTATTGCCGCAAATAACAGCAAATTATTAAAATGAATAAAAGTGGAAACATGAAATCATTTTTTTTTCGGTTACTGTACGGAACCCTGTGTGCGGTGATACAGAATCGCACTTGGCTGGATTTTTTTGTTTTCACGGAATTTACAGGCGTGGATTGAAATAAATCTTTCAGTCGTGCTGAAATATATTGTAGTACTAAAAAAACGTATTTTTTAAATTGGAGTAGGCTGTATTTCATTTTAACACGAAATGTGTGTCATTTATTTTGGTAAACCGATGTAAGTAAATGTCACATTGTTTTCGTACCAGAAGGTCAATTCTCGTAACTGAAAAGCGAACAAAATCAAGTCGCAATATTATCTCAGCGACAATCGAAATACTGCGAATGTTTTAGACCGCGCGGTGAGAACGCTAATGCACCTCAAAAATATGAAAATTTGCGCTTGAGGCTTCAATAACGGTAAAAAGAACCCTTTTTGTTTTCCCTAAAAATGTTTTAGGTATGGCACCCAACATTTACAATAAACTACCTTAACACATCATGGAAATTAAAGATTTTAAACCTATTTATTTTAAACCTATTTTTAAAACCAAATACACGAATTTTTTGTTTCGAAATGCTATTATCATATTAATGAATATTTAAATGAAAGTTGCTAAGCCTGCTACATCTGATTATTTTGTTAGGAAAATCATTTATTATTTTAAATGTAATTCATATTGATTATTCTGAATTTAATTGTTAGGTAGGTATGATGGTCTGTTTATTATTATTATTTTAATTTAGTTAAATTATTTTTTATTGATTTTTACAATTGTTTTTATTGAATTAAGTCGATATTTTTGATAGTTTTAAATTGTATAACATTATTCGCATACCCATGTGATGGTAAAAAATGGAGAACTTTATTATAAGGGAAAATATCTAGGTATGTATCTCTTACCCAAGTTGAATGATTATGGTTATGAAAGAAAATTCTTATTTGCGTCATTTCACATAAAGTCCTAAGCATATTCCTCGGCAGGTAATCTTCAAATGTCATAAAACACGTGCTGTTGTGGCCATATCATCAGAACAAACTATCACTTGTGCCTGTAAGAGGTGACATGGAGGTGCCATCAACCAGATGAGGCTTTTACAGGCATTGTTAATAAAGCCCGTACCTTGAATATATTGTCGCGTTCTTTTGGAGTCATACGTGTTGCTGGAAGTGACATCTTGATTATTTTTTTTTACTTCTTCTCTCAAAATTATAATTGCTTCAGTTTTAAGTTTTTAGTCTCGAATCTACTACTATTTGTTCTTCCCTGGGGTGGTCTGGTGATTTGTAATACAGGCATTTTATGCCTATCCCAGACACCAGCTCCTCACATTGCTAATTACATGAATAATATGAAAAACCTAGAGTAAAATTCTCATTGAGAGGAGAAATAAATAATTTATTATTATTATTATTTATTATTTCCTTTACTTATTGTATATACAACTTTACTTATTTATTTATTATAGTAGTTTTCATACTTTACTTATTTATAAATTACATTTTTAAATATTAAAATACAAAGATATAAAAATATTTAAATATATATTATTATTATTATTTGATGATCAAAGTAGCTGATTAATTTTCTTCACCTTTTTGTGTCGATACATTAACATAAATATATTAAGTCCACTCAAACGTCCGGCCCGCGCGGCTATTATACTGCCAGGTTTATACCGGAATCAGAGAGATTTTTCAAATCATCGTAGGTGCTGTTGAATGGACATTTTCATCCAACCGATGGGACATAGTTTGATCAGAAACACGTACCGCACTCGCACGGTGTATTCGATGGACTGATAATCCCCGATTTCGTCAAGTTATGTTTGCAGCGATTTACTTGGGTAAGCAATAGAATGTTGAATTTGGAACGGAGGAAAGGGATGGTCACCGTATCAACTCGAGCCGTGCAGTATTCTTTGTACGAAACTCCTTACTGCAACGCACACTAATCGAAATCGTACCGTAATCGCCTCGCCTCGGGGCAATACGGCGATAAAAAAGGAGACAGTGACGATCCCTTTCCGAGTTGATATGTGTGTATCTTTAGAATACTAATGCTTAACAAAACTATGCTTACAGGCCAACTTGCTTTTTTTTTGTTTTATTTTGGCATCAAACAGTCATTTATACAAACAATACAACTTAAGACAATTGGTTCCTTACTATAGACGTTATAGTGCCGATAGTGTGATATAGTGGTAAAAATAAGAACAATAAACTCCAAATAAGGAAAGACGCGTTAGAAATACATATTCATTTTTGTATCAGAACATGAGTTCACTGAAAGATATGCCATCATCAGTTAAAGGTAAGTTTCAATTAGGTGATATATCTACTTTTTAGCTTAGTTTCAGGCTATTGAGAGAAATGTTAAAAAGATCGATTTCTGTAAATTCTCTATTATAATTGAACTTCATTTTAATTAATTTAAAGTCACATCCATCTACTACATTATGTTAAGCTATCGAACACAAAACTCACATGCAACTATCCAAAGCCGTTCACCAGAATAAGTTGCATGAAACCAAAGTAACTCAAGAAACTGAAGTCCGGCTCACAAACACTCTCCATCTAATTAAGCCGGGAGTCGAACCTGTATCACTAGGTTCCACTCCCGTTTGAATACAACTTCATCGGACCACTCGGACTTTTAGTTGAAGACTGAACTTTCAGTTTGTGTTACAAAACGTGTGCAAGTTGCTTTGAATCTTTGGAAATTAATTAATTTGTGTATTTCGTAGTTTGTTGAGATTCATGTGGGTATCGTTTGTGTACCTTTATACTATGTACTGACATTATGTGCCGGAGCTATTAGCTCTAGGCCAGGGGTCACCAAATGGCGGACCGCGGTCCGGATCTGGACCGCCGACTTATTTTGTGCGGACCTTAAGTAAACATTCAACAACTTTTACTATGAGATCAACACTGTAAACGCCAATAAAAAAATCGACTTCTCGATACATTTATGTGCAGATAACTCGACACAATTTACTGAACAGCTGATTTTTTTTTGCGATTTTACGTTTATTGTAACTGTGTGTGTATAGTAGGCGCCAGATAAATGTGGAATAAAGTATATTGACCTTTCCCTAATAACTGTTCATAGGTACCTGAACAATTAAATATGAATCGTTTTTCATTATTAGACAATGTTAAGGATCACGAGAGATG
Source organism: Mamestra configurata (assembly GCA_002192655.3). Classification (NCBI taxonomy): domain Eukaryota; kingdom Metazoa; phylum Arthropoda; class Insecta; order Lepidoptera; family Noctuidae; genus Mamestra; species Mamestra configurata. The sequence goes on from NDFZ01005484.1 coordinate 702,135, forward strand.
ATGATTCGGGACAGCTTTGTGTCATTAATTCCGTTTTTCAAATTAAAAATGTCAATAATTGTAGGTGGGTCAATGACCGTTATTCCACGATTATCTGGCGCCTACTATAGTAATGTAATTTTTTGAGTTTTATCTAAATATTCGTAAATGATGATGTAAATGTCATCCCATCTTAGGCTAGAAACTGCTCTGGTGTATAAAACGTAGAAGCAGACCGCGTCAGACATATAATTTAAAAAACGGACGCCAGATGAAATTATTTGGTGACCCCTGCTCTAGGCCTAAACAAATTCCGTCAGCGGTAGGGTGGCGAAGACGATTGTCGATAGGTCAAAAATGAATAGTATTGACAACCTGCCTGTGTTGTGGAATTTGTTCGAAAGAGTTACTGCGGCCCTGGGGGGCTACTCTCTAAGCCCGAAGTCCGTAGTTTCGGGCGTATTCTAGTCCGTATCACCCAACCACTAAGAATTAATGACAACACGATTTGACAGTAACTGTCAAATCGTGTTGTCATTAGTTTTCATTCATTCTTAGTTCGGGTTCGGAACTAATAAGTAAATTCGTAGGTGATACGGAGTAGAATGCGCCCGCAACTAAGCCCGAAACTACAGACTTCGGGCTTACAGAGTAGCCTATCTGGAACGCCAAGGGCATTTGAAGGAACACGGATGGGTTTTAGTCAGTCTGACAAGAAGTCATTTGATAATTGCCCATCCTTGAAAAAAAGTCTGACACCCGCTCCGCTCAGAGCGGGAGGGGAGACATTTGAAGATTTCTCATCTACAAAAAAGTGAGGATTGTCTAACGCTGTCGAAATGTCACATAATACATTCCATATATTTGGATAATCGCATTCGCTGATAGAAAAGCACTTTGTTGAGAGTCTCAAGTCGTTGAATTAGTATTTTTAAAGACAAAGTTAAAGTCAAAACGTTTATTTCAATTAGGCCATTAAACGGCACTTTTGAACGACATCATTTACAGTTCAGTAAAATAATAGTATTAAATTAATAAAGTGACTCTACTATCCATTCGGAAAGGTAGATTCTTATGGAGAAGAACGGACAAGAAACTCCATAGTTACTCTTTTCAAATAATGGTTTTACAAAATTTGGTATCCAAAAATTAAATTAATATTATGTGAGGACGAATGCACCCAGAGTATGTTACTTATAGGAATAAAGTATTACCAGCAGAGATAAACTTATTCATTTTCTAAATTAATCTAGGTAAATGGTGCTCACATATTTACAAATATTGGAACCATTAATTAAACAGTGTGTGATTTTCATGAAGTAGCCGGTCATTTCATTGAATATTCAACATAATATTCAACGTTGGACAATATGTCAAACGTTGTATGATCGTATCGCAAAATAGTTACACTAGCCACCGCTAGAGGCGCTGATAGACTGTTGTTGACATTTTGATAAGTCGTTCATGTTAAGCATCATGGCGGCGGTTAACAGATATCTTGCTTCAAAATGAATTGTACTGTGATATATAATAAAAGGGAAGTGAAATTGACTAACGACAAAAATCTGCCCAAGCTTTGTAAAATTTCTTAAATGTATTTATTTATTTCTTACTTACTCAATTGTACATCGAAGTAACATAAAAAGGAACCTCACACTAAACCACAGATGTAAAATGGGCGGTAATAGGTATTACCTCCTCTTACACCCTGGACCCTGCTTTAATAATATTGCATGCACCAATGCATGTTGCGGAATTTGTTCGAAAGAGTGACCGGCTCTGGAACGCAAAAGGCTTTAGAAGGAACACGGATGGGTTTTAGTCAGTAAGAGTCTGACATGACCTGCCGCTCCACCCAGAGCAGAAGAAGTCATTTGATATATTACCATGCCCAAAAAAAAAAAATCACCAATACATGCGTCGATGAACAAATCATAAAACGTTGAGCATTCAATAACATAACCTGCCACATAAAGAAACCTGACAGATGGGGTTCCTACAAAACCAGATTCAGGTACCTAACTGGAATGCCAATGGGAAACGACAGGGGAACATTGAGTTTAAAATAATATTTATTATTCAAAAATACTTTGCCAGTAAATCTAGGTAATAAAGTTCAGATCATATTATTATTACATCGTACAAACTTCATTCGAAAAATTGATTCGACAAAGAAATGGTTTCACGTTTTTGAGTTGGTATTATTCAATAGCTTATTGGACTGCCTAATTAAATTAAATGTTTAGTTACAATTATTTATTATTATTAATGGTAATGAATAATAACGGGCGCACGGGTCGATCTCCAAGGTTAAGCAACGCTTGCCGAGGTTGGACAGACCAAGGTTGGATGGGTGACCATCTTAACATACCGAGACTCCTCCGTGCCTCGGAAAGCGAGCACGTTAAGCCGTTGGTCCCGGCTGTCATTTGTAGATCTTTGGCAGTCGTTACGGATAGTCAGAAGCCAGATAATCTGACACCAGTCTTGCCAAGGAGTACCTTGTTACTCAGTTAATGGGTTGTGGAGGTCTGGTAGGCAGCCGCTCCACGTAAAATACTGATATTCAGCTGAATCCGGTTTGACTGGAAGCCGACCCCAATATAGTTGGGAAAAGGCTAGGCAGACTGATGTAAGAGATTGCCCTGTGCGATAAGACCGCCCATTGTACACTTGTTTTAAACGTTTTTACTATGTTCGTTATGAGGTGTCAAATAAAGTATATTATAATAAATAAATAAATATTATAATATAATTATTATTATTTTATTTTAATATTTTTAATCACTTTACAACAATTTAGCAAGAATAAAAATCTGTAATAGAAAATTCTGCAGAATAAAAAACCCACGACAGTACACGATAACGCTCCTCGCGCATAAACGCGTAACGTGTATTTCTGTATAGATGCTATCTAGGCGTGTATCACGTCTTTATCTATCCAAGTCACTGGTTTCACGTTTACTCGTCAAGCGCCTGGGTACGGGAACTCCCTTGGGATAATGTTGGCTGTTTATTTTGTTCACTTGTAATAAAAAAATATACCTAGTGTAGATACGTTAGATATAAGAAATTGAGAGATTGATACGTTACTGTTAATAAAAAAATAACCATTTTCTTAATCGATACAGTTAATTCGTTAGTCTCTCTATTCTATCTCTCTATTAAAATTTTAAGAAATATGTATTATCAGAACTAAGTCATCATTATCATCATTTCAGTCGGACACTGCTGGACATAGGCCTTGCCCCCGTGTCACCACATCGACCGGCCTCGTAAGTCCCTCATCTAGCGGATTCCCACGACCTTCACCACGTCATTGGTTCACCTTGTAGAAGGTTTTCCAACGTTTCACCTTGTGGTACACAGTCGCCTTTCCAGAACTTTGCAACTTGATCGACTATCTGCAAGTAATGTGACCTGTCGACTGAACACTGAAAAATCTACTCTTCAAAACAATTATTATAAGCAATTTTCTTTTATAGTAATAAATTAATCCTCTGTTAAATAATCCTCGCAAAAAAAGTTTTAAGTACAGTGTTTAGACCTGACAGCCAAACATATTACATGCAAAACATACGCACAAACGCCATTTTGTATTCCAAGATCCCTCCCGCCAGTGTAATATTTATCTGCACGTCACTGAGTAAGCATTACCTCATCACTGAGTTTTATTCGTGTTAGGGAAGACAGTCTTCAGGGAAATTAGTGTATGGAGCCGCTAGTGATATGAAAAGTGCAGTTACGAGGTTCTTGTTTTAGAGTCATGTGCGGGTTTCATGTTTAGTGATACTTAATAAGTAGTCAGTTAGACAGAATACACTTTAAGGATATCCCTGTTGCATTTATGGTTAAACATTGTTCATTTACAGATATTATTGAAATAGGTGCATAGGTACATGACAAAAAAAAATCGGTCAACAGATGGATGTTTAGATAACATGGAAAAGTAGATACATAAAATCTTTCGACACCTACTTAGTTATAGGTAAGTTATTTGTGTCTCTCTTAGGGATGGTGGTTGATGTCGGGGGGTATCGACAAATTACCGAAATGAAAAAACGTAGTTTATTTAAATTTGGTTAAAAATCTGCACTTTTATACGTAAACAAATACAAAAGACACTCAGTCCTAGCTGTCTGATTTTTTTTCAAATGTACACATTATTAATGTACAGAAACTAATACAGTTTTAAACTTTCCGAAATAAAACAACGTTCCCTCCATACAAGCAATAAAGCTCAACTCCTTAAGCTCACCCAATAAAGATACAAAGACAATTAAATTAAATAATTACCTTGAGATAACACAAAAGACAGTCATTAAAACAATACAAAATAAAGAAATAAAATAAAACAAAATAACTTGAAAAGTTTTTACTACTTTAAGGTATAATAAAGATTTTAGAGTAGAGGAGTGGTCATAAAAACTTTTAATTTGCACGTAAAAATCTCCAGACCGGCTGTACCGATGAGTATGCGGTTCACGTATTTGCATAGCTATCTCTTAGATGGTATCTTGTGACCAAATTTTCAAGTACTGGCACGTACGAATGTTAGGATACCTTTATTTGGAAAGAAATATATTTTTATGGTTAGTTTATTTTGGTACAAAGTTGTTTCGGCGAATCGATTGTATTTTAATTGTTAACATTGGACCTAAGTACTGTTTAAACGTGCTCAATAAAATTTGTATTGTCAGCACAAAAACCAAAATGGTTAAATTATTGACACCGGTTTATGAGCCAGATGATGGGTAGAGCAATTATTACAGTGCTCTTTGGATTTTGGCCCATAGATTTCACATTACACAATGGGCATGTCTATTGACTATGGTCGACGCCAAATAAATTTGCAATAACGGTCATTGCCCTTTCCTTAATATCTCTTCGTAGGTACCTGGACAATAAATTATGAATCGTTTTTCATTACTAGAAAATGTAAGGGATCACAGTATACGTCAAGTCAAGACAGATTTGTCTTTATTTCTGTTTTTGGAATTAAGTATGTCTATAAATGTAGGTGGGGTCAATGACCATTATTGCAAATTTATTTGGCGTCGACCATAACACACTTTTTTAACTCAGATGGTAGCTGAGATGAAATTGCAACTTAGCTTAAAGATACTTTATAACATTACGTAGTAGTGATTAAGTATTTTCTTTAGTAGCACACATTTTAACTTCCAAAATATGTATATAAAACTTTGTATATTAAACTTACATTTGGTATTTGCGTCAGACAGACGGATAATTTCTAATACTCGTATCAATAGTAACTGAGATTGAAATAACATTAAATTAGCACCCACGCAGTCTCCACAAATGAATAGGAGTATTTTCAGATTTTATCAAGGTAACTTTTATTTGACATTGGTGGCTGAAATAACAGTAGGTAGAAATATGATTAGAATTATGCTATTTTAATTTGAGTTCTAAAAGTGAGTTGGAAAGAAAATATTATAATTACTCGTGAGACTTGAAGACTGAAGAGGCCAGTCTGCTACGTAAAGTTACTAGCGGACTATGAAACTTAGCATCGAGCAGTTGAAGAATTGGGTCACTATCCAGGATCTAAGTGCATACAAAATATTTGTAGGCGATATAACTGTGTTGGCAACTGGGCAATGACAAAAAAAAACGTGGAAAAATAATATCGGTGATAGAAAGACAGACAGACAGACATATGAGTGTTCCATTTTTTCATACGAACCGGACGTTCGGAACCCTAAAAAGGTCTGTAATATTTTTTTTTAAACCGAGGAAACTCGTATAAAGGTATGTGTTACAGAGAGTAAAGTCCCGCACACCTCCACTGGAAATGGTAGGATCCTTCGGCCAGACGGTTATTGTATCTGGTGGGCAACTGCCCGATAGTTGATATTCGGACTGTTGTATATGTTCAAATCGCACGGAGAACTTTGCTTGCGCGATGTAGGATTTAATTGTTAGTTTGTCGTAGATGGCGCTGCGGTTCTTTTTGTTGCCGTACAAATTTCGTTTCTTAGTTTTTCATGTGCGTCATTGATGCCGCTACATTCGCACTCCGAGGGCTCCGTACAAACTCGTATGTAGATAGTTCGTCCATTTTTGAGTATACATTACCTACTGAAGTGTATAAACTATGAAAGCACTCATTACTCTGACAAAAAATAAGTAGGATTGAAGGACAAACTTAATTTTTCAGTTGACGTTTCTTTTTTAAACCGCATACACACGTATGGGTTCGATTTTCATGGTTAAGCAACGAGGTTGGTCTGTGGATGGGTGACCATCTTAACATACCAAGACTCCTCCGTGCCTCGGAAAGCACGTTAAGCCGTTGGTCCCGGTTTGTCATTTATAGATCTTTGGCAGTCGTTACAGATAGTCAGAAGCCAGAAAATCTGATACTAGTCTTGCCAAGGAGTACCGGTGCTACTCAGTTAATGGGTTGTGGAGGTCTGGTAGCAGCCGCTCCACGTAAAATGCTGGTATTCAGCTGAATCCGGTTTGACTGGAAGCCGACTCCAATATAGTTGGGAAAAAAGGCTAGGCAGATGTAGTTGACGTGTTTTTTTACAAACATAGATGTACGTCACGGTCACTTGTTCAACTGCTAATATAAGTTTTTTATTGCATAAAGTGTTTTTTTATGTGATATAACAACAATTTTTAATTTTCAGACTTTTTCGTTTAATGCGCCATTAACGGAGCATAAACGGCCTTATTTTTAGATTGCGTTGAATTATAATTTTGATTTTTTCACTGCTCCAACGGGTAGAAGACCTGAGTATTTGATACTAATTTCAGCTTGAATACTCAACGCGTTCCTGAGAAAGAAGTCGTGATAGATGGACAGACGGAACAAAGTGATCCTATAAGGGTTTCGTTTTTGCCGACGGAGGTACGGAACCCTAAAAATATAATTGTTTAGCTGTTTTCAGTTTCAACACCTCTGTTAAGTTACAACACCATATTATCTTATTAATTACAGTGATAAAACCTGAAGTGTTAATCCTTAACATTTGGGCGCTCGCTTGTACTCGCATACATCGGCATCAAACGCGTTGGTTCAATTCGTCCGTCACGCACTCTGCGCACGCTCTAAGCGTGACGATTTTTGTACAATCCTCGCTTTGGGTAAAGCTCTTTGTATACTGTGTTAACCTGACACTTTGACAGACATTTGTAGGATTTGCAGAGACTTATCCTTAGTCTTCTCGTCTTGCTTAACTTAGGAATTGTGTACCGCTGCAGAGGTGTTGTATGGTAGCTGTGATGGAGGGTCTGATACACCATGATTATCAAGCTTAGTGGCCTGATCACGGTACAAAGGTACAAACATTTTGACACCCATTGGTGGCAGGACCTTTCTTCAATCGGAAATCACGCACTGAAATCGATTTCTGCGCTGTTAAGTTATACAACAAATATTCCCGGACAAAAGATTCCCGGACCAAATATCCCCAAGACAAAATATCCCCAAGACAAAATATCCCCAAGACAAAATATCCCATGGACAAAATATCCCTGGACAAACTATCTCCAAGACAAAGTATCCCTGTATACTACGATAGGAACTTCGTTCCAACCGAGTGTTCCACAACACTCCGCATTTTTTGTCTTAATTAATGCAACTCACCTGTAAGAATATTCCTTTACCAGTTCTGGCCCCTCTTTTTGGACCCAAGAGATGTGCTAGGTGGCTAATGGCCACAGTATCATTATATGGTGACAAAATTAACCACAATCATTAAACTGCCTGGTAAGGGTCTACAGCTTATGGTAAGCCCCATGTTTATCAGTAAAAATCCATGACCTATGGTTATAATGGCATGTTGCCAAAAAGTCATCGAACTATCAAATTGAAATTAACATGAACATTTAATGACTGGTTTTTTTTTTACAATATATGTGTTAATCTAGGGTGTCAGCTTCTTGCATACCAAATTTTATCAAAATTGGTCTAGCCGTTTGCGCGTGAAGAAGTAACAAACATACACACACACAATCACAAACTTTTGCCTTTATAATGTTAGTGTGATAATATAAGAATAAATATATGATATATATTAAGAGTGAAGTGTGATCAATCCATAAACACACTTCAATCAAATTTAAAAGACAACTAGATAATAAAATAATATGCAATCATTATTATACAATAAAATAAAATAAACTAATCAAAACAAAATTTTCATAATAAACATTCAAAAATAAATTTTAAAATTTAGAGTTATACTTGCAATGACTGTCAAAGATCTACAAATGACAGCTGATGGTCACCCATCCACGGAACAACTTCAGCAAGCGTTGCTTATCATTGAAGATTGACCCGAGTGGCAGTTTTTACTAAGCCACAAAATCCCAGCAAAAAAGGCTACTTTAAATCATAATTTCGACATCAAAATCCAATGTAAATTCGCTCTAACACCGTTCAGACAGAACAATGCCGACTGCAATCACAATAAAAAAAAGAAAAATGCATATCTTTCAAAAATACACGGAGCCTCCATACAATTTGTTCCGCCATGCGTGACCAGGCGGACCTTAAATTATACATGTACAATGTACAGGCCAAAATGGCTGTAACTGTCAAGAGAATTATGTTTCGATGGAGGTTTTCGCTGATCTCTTTTGCTGATTTCCAAGGGACGGAAAATTCTGGATATTTTTTGAAGTTCCTGCCTGGCCTGTTGGTCGAGTGGTTAGTGACCCTGACTGCTAAACCGGAGGTCGTGGGTTCGATTCCCACCCAGGACAAATGTTTGTGTGATGAGCATGATCATTTGTTCTGTGTCTTGTGTATGTATTTAGAAATATATACTTAAGTATGTTTATCAGTTGTCTGGTTGCCATAGCACAGGCTCTGCCTAGTTTGGGATCGGATGACCGTGTGTGAGTTGTCCTAGGATATATTATATTATTTTTGATTTTGTGCCCTCATAAAATCAATATAGAGAGCCATACGTTTGATAAATGTTAGTGTTATCGGAAAATATATTTTTCCAAAATTTGCCGAGATTTGTAAAAGTAGCGCAAAATCTAATTGAAAAAGGTCTGGCCATTTAAATAATGATTGAGGTATCTGATGTATTGTATTATATGTTTAATATGTACCTAAGTTATAACATCGCCTTGGATGTATCTGTGAAGGTGTTATAATAATTAATTAATAAATAAATAAATATGAGTCATCTTTCATCTGCGCTTTTCCCAATAGGTTATTTGACCGATTTTTTTATTACAGTTTTCGAAACCTAGAGAGCAGACTAGACGCAGTTTAAAAAATTGCTTAAGAATCTCAAAAACGGAGGTGTTGTCAGCGTTTTAAAATCTTTGATAAACAGAGAGAGCAATTAATTGCGTGTGACGTCACTCACAAGTCCCACCATATTGAAAATTGAACCCATCCAGTACAAACGACATTTTGTGTGACAAGGATAGATGAATAACTTCAAAAGCGTATAACTTCTCTGTTTTTCCACAAATTGTATACACCTGTTAATGTACTATGTTACTACCATCCATTAAATAAGTATTAGTTTATATAGCATATTCTTTTGGTGTAATCGCAGATCTGTGATGTTTGGGCATAAGTAGAAATTAAAACTCTTACTTTAAAAGTAAACCAAGATGTTTCCTGCTTCTGACAAATCCGAAGAAATAGTTTTGTTTGCTAACAGTATCAACTATCGTTAAATATTTGCATTATTATACTGACCCGTCAAACGTTGTTTTGCCATGTAAATTATTTCTAGTGAATAATTTGGTAAAAAAATAAAATTTAACTAACTTATTGCAAGTGTGAATGGAGCGCTGAGCTGTGACCGATGACGGCCATTAAAATAACAAAACACCCAAATATCCATTTTTTGAATTTATTGTAAGTACTTTTACTATCTTAACTAATAAATTTCAAATTACATATCTATCACAAATTATGACAATTAAAAAAAAACATGATCAGTTTCTTAGTGCAATATTATCGACCGCCGAGAGTAGAAAATAATTAAAGTATTAATATCGCTATTAAAAATAGGGGTGCGTGGTAGAAAGGTGAAAATTTCGGGTTGTATGTATTTTATAATGCCGAATCATAGGAAAATTAAAATGAAAAAATTGCCCAAAATATAAAAAAATAATTTTTGGGGTGGACAACCCGTATCACTTCGGGCTATGAAATATAATTAACGTCCTATTCTCAGACCTACTGAATATACACACAAAATTTCATAAGAATCGGTCAAGCCGTTTCGGAGGAGTTTTGTTACAAACACTGTGACACGAGAATTTTATATATTAGACACAAGGATAAAACCCAATGTCTTTCAACAAGCCTAATAACTAACTTCTATTTTGATATTATTTTTAAACCACAATTTTCCGTAGAAATCCATCGTTACTAATTCGTTTCAAACTCCAAACCACGTTCGAAGACCAATCAAAGATCCTTGAGAATTCCCTCAAAGGCCTCCATTTGAATTAAAAAACATACAGGCGGAGCATATCGGTGCGGTTCCCGGATCCCCCAGACCGCACACGGCAGACCTTGAGCGACAGACAGACGCACAGACAATAGGCGATAAGGGAAGCTTGCGGTTGCGAACGTGAAAACCGATGACTTCTGCATACAACGACAACACAAGGATGTAGAGGTATTGGAGGTGGCATCATTTTTGGACCTATTTAATGGTACTGACAGGCGCCATGTGACAATCTGGAATTCCGAAAATTTTCTATTGTTCATATGATGACGCACTCTCTCATGCATTTTCAGTTATATTTAACTAGCTTTTGCCCGCGAATTCGTACGCACATAACATTCCGTTGAACGGGTAGAAACGGATTGGACTGGCCTCTTGGTCGAGTAGTGACCCTGACTGCTAAACCGGAGGTCGTGGGTTCGATTCCCACCCAGGATAAATCTTTGTGTGATGAGCATGATCATTTTTTCTGTGTCTGGGTGTAATTTGTCTATAATGTATGTATTTAGAAATACTTAAGTATGTTTATCAGTTGTCTGGTTGCCATAGCACAGGCTCTGCCTAGTTTGGGATCGGATGACCGTGTGTGAGTTGTCCGAAGACAAAAATTAAAAAATTAAAAAAATATTATGCGCATATCCCGTTTTTACCCGTTACCGAAGGAATTTCGGGAAAAACTCTCTATAGTGCTTCCCTACGGAGAGTAGGGAAGCTTGCCAAATTTTAGCTTTCTACGACTAGTAGTTTCGGCTGTGCGTTGTCTGTCAGTCACTCAGTTACGGTAGAGTTTATATAGATTGCTAAGGCTCGATTGTGTCTGCTAAATTTTGTTGATCTATGGTCTGTTATACAAATAAAATAAACAAATTGATAAATTAAATGAATACGAACAAAACTTCAATTACCTAACCATCCACGCAAACTGTTGCAAACTTGTCAGTTACTGGTTTACATCTGTTGTTGGGAAAATAGTATTTTTAGTGGCAGAATAAAAAACTGGCACTCGAATCAGCCTCTATCAGTTGTAGCGTTTTTTTTTTCTATTTTTTTAAGAATCATCATATGATTTCTTCCGCTCTGTGCGGAGCAGAAGGGCATGTCAGACTCTTACTGACTAAAACTCATCCGTGATCCTCCTAAAGCCCTTTGCGTTCCAGGGCCGTGGTGACTCTTTCGAAACAAATTCCGCAACCCTGGCAGGCTCTGGCCCTAGCGGACCCCATCTTCTATGCTGTCATCTCTTTGAGGCGCGCGTGGAATACAATCGCGCCATCGAGCCGGGCCTGGTGGGGATCGGACAGCGAGCCACCCAACCGCCAGACCCCGTGCCTACGGTGGCTGGGGATTGCCCTGCGACGCCCGTCTTCTCCTGTAACGCAGGTTGGGGCGAAGGCCTTGTCTTTTCCTCGCGCGGCCCGCCTCCTCCATCGCCAGCATTACTGCTTCGCAGAAAGAGGTGACCGCTTCCCAAGCCTCTTCGCTCCGGACCATGGATTTAACCAGGCCCGGACGCGAGAGGTCGGCGCCTCCGATCGCCTCGACGAGGACACGTCGGTGCTCAGCCCAAGCAGGGGGACCTCCTCCGTATGCTCAATCATGTTGTCAGTTGTAGCTATTAATGATTGACATTATTAATCGAGAACTTTTTTTTCGTTGTAATGGCGACCAAGTCAATTGGAGTTGAGGGAGTATCCTTCAAAAGAACTACGAACATACAGCCTGCAACCGAAAATCGCCAGAAAATTAATAAATTTTCTCGAAATATCCAATTTTCGTACCTCCACACTTCGTTTCTTATTCGCATACATCTTTATGATGTGCTGTCAATTATTACTAATCTTCGATGCGCTGGCATCGCGCCAAACTGCGAAAAACAGCATTCGCAAACATTATTAGCTATTTGTATGCAAAACCCGTTAATGTTGTCCGTCTGTACGTGATCGGGACAGAAAGAGTCCCACTTGGAGCTAAGCGAGAAAGGAGCGAGGGCGGAGATGAAATTGGAATGTCATTTTGATTTGTATGTGTTTTAAAAGTTATTTAAATGCCTTGTTTCGTGAGGGCGGATGTCATGCATGGGAGATTAGGAATTTTGCTGGGGAATTATAATGTGTTGGGAAAATGGGCAAAAAAATGGAATGACTGGTAAGGTGACATTGAACACGACACGCGTTTTACTATCATCTCATCTGGTAAATAAGCGATGATATATATTTGACGATGATGCTCATGGCGGGAAGAATGCGCATCAGTTAGTTAAGAAATTATTTATAGAGGTATGAAGAACATGATATGTGTTTTTCATTGTGCTCACATAATATAATCAATGTATGTTTACAAAATATTGTAAAACTTATATTTGAAAAGAGTAACTATGGAGTTTATTGTCCGTTCTTCTCCATAAGAATCTACTTTTTGCGAATGGACAACTAGAGTCACTAATACTTTAATTTCAAACTGTAAATTTGACGTTCAAAAGTGCCTTTCTTCCTTCTTTTTTCTTTTCTTCCTTTTCGGAAGGATCTTCTGACCGATCGGGTACTATGTTTGATAGACAACAGCCCAATGGTTGTTGTTGGGCTGTTGTAAATGTTCAAATCGCGCAGATAGCTTTGATAACGCAATATAGGATTTGTGTGACGTCAGGTGTACATTTAGTTCGAAAGTGACGGTTTATTTGCCACTACAGATCCTGCCAAAACTTGAAGAAAAACAACACTAGTTCCTGGAGCCATAATTCCAAGCGTCACCCTCCTCCGTCACCCTTCTCTGATACTGAAATTCAAAGCGTTATATTTTTACGAGGGGCACACTCGCGGCCGCCATTATCGCTGCGTCGGCTTTGATGGCACATAAACCGGACGCAGCTGGAACTAGTGCTGGCAGACAGTACTGGCGCGAGGGAAAAATGGGGAAAATTGAGAAAAATTGTATGTCAGTCAAACGTATTGGTTTAGTTAAGGATCGGGATGTTTAGAAGAATTTGCGCATTTAGTATAGTTATAATTCAATGCTTAAAACTTTGCTGTTTCACAATATGATTTGATCCCTGAGAGCTTACAGAAGTCTGTAACAAAATTTCAGAAGACTTTAGTGGTCGTCTGAAATTTTTGTTTTATATGATACTGATCAAACGTTGTCGAAGGTTGACAAAACGGTTCAAGTTTCTTTCAGGTACCAATAATGCTACTACGCTTGAACTTTCCTGCACTATCGCACTATGGTCCTGATACACAGGAGAAGGAAAGTTACCAATACAGCCCGAAGAATTTCTAAACATAAGTGGCAGAGGGTAAGGCACATTGCTCGCAGAACAGATAGTCGATATGGTCGAAAAGTTCTGAAGTGGCGATGGTATACTGGAAGATGCAGCATTGGAAAGCTTCTATAAGGTAAACCGATGACCTGGTCAAGGCCGTGAAAATCCACCGGATACGAGAAGTACGGGTCCAGTCGCTGTGGCGACACTTAGCGGAAGCCTGTGTCCAGCAGTAGACGTCTCTCGGGCCAAGTGATGTGATGTGACAAAACGAGAAATTGAATCAAATGGCTGGTGGCTGCATAAATACCCTAAGAATATCTTCAAGGCCTTAAAGGACTAACCTAAAATGTTAACTGTACATGCGTTTTAGTTTGTAGTTTTCTTTGTATGTTATTCTCGGTGTACAGTGTATTTATTTATTTATTTATTAACACTTTACGCACACAAATGTACAGAGGCGGACTTAATGCCATAGGCATTCTCTACCAGTCAACCTTTGGGTGATGCAGAGAATGGTGGTAGGTGCATAATGGTGAACAAAAAGCGATTGATATTTAATTAATACATACAAACACAGTTCAGTATAAAATAAATAAATAACTGAACCAGTCTATAATTCCCAACTCTCTTGCCACGTCCCTACATACATACATACAACCACCGTATATTTCTAAAGAAGGCATAATTCCTATATTTTCCGCTGTTTTACAACCTCACAGTATTGAATAATCTTCGTCAAATATTCACATCGTAGCTTCGAAAAAGTTATGGTTTTCTAATTCACTTACAAGTTACTTTATGGTGCACTCATGGGGATTTGTGGCTGAGGAAATTATGTAAATCTCATTTTGTGGGTTCACCTGTTTTGGATTTGTGAGGTGGATAGAAGTGTAAATTGTTATGGAAGTAGTTAAATATACATATAACCGGTTTTCTTATTATGGACCTACTCTTTCCAGGCCCACTTAATGAAAGACAAGAAACAAAAATTAACGTATAAAATTGAAAAAACTCTTTGAAGCTTGTAAAACTTTGGACGATGATAAAAACTGATCGGATTCGAGTCGGACTCGTACTTACAATAAACGGGAAAAATCGCTTCTTCTATTATAGAAATACACTCTTTAAAAATTTCAACTGTCAACCAATTGTTCATGAGACACAGCCCGCTGACATACAGGCGGGCAACGGAGGCTTGCTAGTAGGGTTTCATTATCCATGATTCGGTTACGGAAACATAAAAATCACGTTGATTGATTTTCCTATCATCCACAGCCCGACTTCGCCCACTGCTGAGCATAGGCCTCTTTTGTGCCAATCCCCACGTTCCTGTGCCAGCCTCATCCAGGTTCTACCCGCGATGGCAACAATGTCGTCTGCCCATCTCGCCGCCGGACGACCAATACTTCTTCTTCTAGTCCTCGGACGCCACTCGGTCACTGCCTTACTCCACCGCACCTTGCTAGGTATCCTGCACAGCTCCATTCTAGTTCTGCAATGCGTTTTTCAATGTCCAAAACCTTCGCTCGTCTTCGGATCTCGACGTTTGGAACTCGATCTATATACTTCAGACATTGCGTAATTTTGGAAGACTTAAGAATATCGTCCAATTTGCTGAAAGCAACCCATCCAAGCTGTATTCTTCTCGATACCTCCGTTTGTTGATGTTCTTTTCCAAATGGAAGGATATGGCCAAGATTTGAGTCGATATAACCTTCGTCTTGACCATATTCATCCTAAGACCCACCTTTTTTCTATACCGAGTTTTATTGTATTTTTACCTAGGTTGCTGATGCAAGAGTGTCAAAGTAATATTATCAACCAATAACGCACACTGGTCAGTGCACAAATTTATTTTCACTTCCAGACTTTTAATCAATTTACCATAAAAGTTTTATACGAAACTGGCGAGGCATAATTAGGTTTTTTGATCTAGAATTTTTCAGTAGCAGCTCCCAGAGCCAGATTTTGTGACCCGGTCGATGGTATTAGGCTCGCCCCCTATTACATGGGGACTTAAACATAACACATGAAATGGAGGAGGAATAGAGGAGGAATAATACACAAAACATTTAAGTATAACTAAAGGTACTTAAAACAATTGAATGCGCAGTATAACGCTAGCCATCGAACTAACAGTCATTAAACAGGAAGCAAAGAGTTTTCATATGCGTTGAATGCGACTCGTTTATAAATATCATACTCTCACCTTCGCTTCTTGGCCAAAATTATCACGCTGTTGGTACGCGGTACAAGTCATGAGAGGCAGCGGGACGCGCAGCATTTCGAATACAAGAAATCAATCTTGAATATCGACATCGATCAGCGAGCAAGTTTTCTGTGAAAATAACAAAGATATATAACTTTTAAGGATGTGTTTGACTCTAAATTATAAAGGAACTTTTTATTGCAGTTGTTTTTCTAGCTCAATATAGACACTTTTTGTTTGGTTGTTTGATAATTTTCAGGCTGGGCTTTGTAATAATATTGGTTTATAAGAACAATGTGAGAATAAATAGTTTTTAAACATTTACAATTTTAGCTAGAGAGACAATGGAGCCGTCAGTCAACTTTTCTGCAGTTTTTAACAAAGTAAGTACTTATTTTAATTTTGTTATTTTTCATGTTGTTTTTTTTTCCTTTTGGCTTTTTGTCCCTTCAGTAATTCAATTGGCATTGATTGTTTTTAATTTCATGAGCTGTTAAATTGCTTGTTACGCTCGATTAGCTGCACATTTTCCGCATTGATTTGTTTATTTCATTTCATTACGCTTCAGCTTATGCCTCGTTCCAAGGCCAGAGTGCAACACACTGAAGCGTTTGGCCGTGACTCTACTCAGGCCAGTTGTCTTAACGCATTTGCACATGAAATACAACGCTTTTATTATTTTGTTTTCCAGTACATTGCAGTCAGTTATGAATAGCGAAATGACCTCGATCGCTGTAAAATCATCGTGAAATTATTTCGTTGCAGTTTAATTCTCACTTCCAGTAATTCTCTTTAATGTTTGATCTTCAGGTTGGTCATTTGATCAAACTATTGCTGTGTGAAGTATTGTAAGCTAAATAAACGCTCATGACTCTCCCCGTCTCAAGGTTCCACTGCACTGGTATTAATTGCTTTCATTAACATCATCATCATTTAGCAGATGACCGTTAGTCATCTTTGACTTCTACATTCAGCTTACGGGACTCTTGCTTTGCTTAGCTTTATACCATTATTTGAGGTCGGCTCTCCTCCTGACTCTTCACCCGCTGGCCTATTCTGGTTCGTCGAGATATGCAATTTTATTGACTCAAAGTCGTTGTTTACGACGGATATCCAGGTCTTCTGCACTTTTTCGAACCGGTGTCGATGCAAAGGACTTGTCTGGTCTTCTGTTCTTCGGGTCTTAATCTAATGGTGTCATCATTTGTTGAGCTTTTATTGGATTCGGCGGATCTGAAAACTTCCACGAATACGCTCGTTTCTGACCCTATAACCAATTCTGATTATTTTATGAATCTCAAAATTATATAAATAAAAACGATACGGAATTATTTATGAAATACTTTTGATTAATGATACGAATGTGATGAATAATATTTTACCTATTTTGCAGAAACAACGTTCTAACGCTCATGTGATGTACGCACGTCAGAGTGCAATACACCGATGCGCTTGACCATGACTGATCTAAGGTCAGTTGTATTGCCAATTTTATTCTTGACTCATATTAAATAGATAAATAATTTGATCGATAACAATGGACAAAGTGAGAAATGAGTTTATTAAAGAAAATTTTAATGTGGCGCCAGTGACAAAAGACTTGAAAGGGAATTGATTGTCTTGATAGGGACATGAGAAGAGGAGGGATGAATAGTATGTTACTAAAATATTTATGAATATAAATGTAGATGGACAAGGACAGTGTCCAAAGAAAAAATAAATGCATTGAGTGTAGAATGATATGGAAGAAATGGGAGTCACTGATAGCGTTCCGGTTGTCAAGACATCATGGAGGAAAAAAAAATATTACGCCGACCCCAAGTAGCATAAGATAGGGGTAAGAAGATGATGATGGTCGCTTAAGATAGACCTATCGTTTGACTGAGGTAGCTATGGCAGAGAGGAATGATGACACGCGACCACACCCTTCCCGCATAGCGCAGCCACCTCATGGGCACCATAACAGTTAAGCAGTAGTCTAATGAAGAACCGTGTTACCCAGTTAATGGGGTGTGGAGGTCGGGTAGGCAGCCGCTCCACGTAAAATACTGGTATTCAGCTGAATCCGGTTTGACTGGATGCCAACCCCAATATAGTTGGGAAAAGGCTAGGCAGATAGTATATATATATAGTAGTCCAATGAAACCCGCTTCAGCTTTTACCTCAGCCCAAGGCCAAAGTGCAACATACTTTGTCGTTTGGCCCTGACTCTGCTAAAACCAGTCGCCTTGTACTCACAAAGAGACATACAAGTTAGCAAGTACGGATGTACTCTTGTTCTTTTCTTTTCAGGTGCTTCTGCCTAATGAGATGTGCAGGAGCTCGGGCAGAAATGGTTTTTCAGTACATGTATAATAATAATAATATTGCCTTTTATTCAGATCTCTTAGTACAATGAATTTTTAAGCTTATGTAAAGGACTAGCATTAAAATCTTAAACTTAATAGATATGAATAGATTTAAACTAATATTTGTTGCTTGGTTATCTTTCCTAGATCTGTTTGCCAGTCGGCAAAGGCCTCCTCCAACTTTTTCCATTCCTTTCTTTCTTGAGCCACTCTGTTCCATGTGACTCCTGCCACTTGTCTAACGTCAGTAAATGTACATCTTTTATTTAAAACTTTAACCCTTAATACAAGATTGAATTTTCGAAAAATTCAATCAATTTTTAGATTATCTTGGACTTGATTTTAAATATGTTTGCTTCCAGTCTAATCGGATTCAGCTGAAAACCAGTTTAAACGTTGCCCCACACTAAGAATTTCTCCTGTATCGTGGGTGCGTTCACAGACATATAAACTCACATACACAAACAGCCAGACCCGGAACAACTATCTGTAGGTCATACAAATATTTGTTCCGTGCGGAAATCGAACCCGCGACACGCAGCGCAATATCAATCGCTGAGCCACTGTGCCAACCGTGTCGTCCATTATACATGAAGTGACTGCTCATGGATCCTCAACAACTTAGTAACTGGATAACAAAATACTCCTTGGCAAAACTTTTGTCAGGTCTGGCTTCTGACTACCCGTGACGACTGTCGAAGATCTACAATATCATCACCATCATATCAGCCGAAAGACATCCACTGCTGGACATAGCCCTCCCCCAAAAGGGGATCGCCACGCTTGGCAGGTGGGTTGGCGATCGCAGTGTAGCTGTTGCAATGCACAGAGAATGCTAATGCCCATTCTCTGGGCCCTTGGTCGCCTGTTACGACACCCACGGGAAGTGATGGGATCTCCAATATATATCACACATATTATATACGCTCTTTCTATACTTTATCACGTTTAAAACATTACAACTAAAAGCGAATAAATTATGCCATTCAGGACACGTCCGTCGGCTATTTAGAAGCCATTACAGTGACGCCACTCCACGACCAGGTTGTTGGGCCCATTTGAAGTCATTGGTAACATAGAAGTGTAACCTTCATCATTTCCTGTTTCCGGAGCATTTTCAATTATTTTTAGATGACCTCTTGCTTTGGAGGTCTTTGTATGTACCTTCTAAAGACATAAGTTTCAAAGAAAATGAGAAATTAGTGTAGGAAAATGATTCACGCATCGAATGTTTTGCCGGTTTTTCTCTGTTTTTGTCAATAGACTGATTATATTTTTTATTAGTATCTATTTCCACATGAACAGCGGGCTTGGTTTCCGTACGTCATGTCCTAGGCGACCACTGAAAATCAGCGGCGTGCTGTGGGGCCCCACGGCACAGCATCATGCTGAGTGGAGGCCCTTTTGCCACAACCACGACATGCATCTACTTTATACCTAGTCATACATTTTTTATTTTTTTTATTCTTATTTAGTTTTGAACGTCTCTTTACTAATATAATTTAAGAACTACTAACATTATCGTTTAGGGTTTAGTTTAAGAAAAGTAAATTTATGTATGTGGGTAGGTATGTGGTTTTGTGGTAATTAAATACTTTTTCTTTCTTTCTTTCTATTGTAAGGATTGAGATTCTTAAGTTTACATACTTTCAGAGACAATGAGGATTTTCAGTTTGAAATTGATGGTAACCCATCCTCGGACCAACCTCGGCAAGTGTTGCTTAACCTGAAGATCGACCAGTGCGGCTGTTATTACGCCGCGAGCTCCCCTACTAACGAACAAAAATAAACAGACAAACATACTCAAAACTTTCATATTCCGCACCTAAAAGCGACCAAAAGGACACGAAAATTCACTGCCACATGTGAAAATCCTTCACTGACTCAGTGTTTACTTGCGAGTCACATCTGAGGGCATCGTCAGCTCTCAAGGATACTCGCTATCAGGTAATTAACATATATTATCTTTAAGTTAAAAGCGAAGCCCTTGACTGGTAAATAAAGACTTAACATGTTATAAATGGGTGCGAGTTTGAAGTAAACAGTAAGACATTTTAAATACCGACCTTGGAAAAGAGTTAGAGCAGGACTTTCCATGTTATTTTAAACTAGCTCCCACCCGCGGTGCCAGCCGCGAAAAGACTGAAATCTTCGCAAGAGAAGATACTCCAGCGATAAAAAGTATGAAATGTGGTCATCCAGGTTATTTTACTACTTAAATGGGAAATTTGGGATGGATGGATGTTTTGAAATTCCATTCCATCGTTTTTCCGGGTAAGAGAAACAAGAATCCAGGCATCAATTCATCCATCATAACAAACTTTCACAATAAGTACACATATTCTTGATACTTTCTATCCTAAGTATCAAGAATATGTGCATAAAGAGTATGAGCCTAGTTCATAAAATTGCAATCATAATTTTCCAATGATTTACAAGATAAGCTGTATAATTGTCTCCTTCTGAGCCATTTTTTTTATTTTCTATTTTTTTTTTTAATTTTGTGTTTATGTCAACAATGTAGAACATACATATAATTTGGACATGTTAGTTTTAGAAATTTTTAACAAATATCTTGACATTTTTTATCATTATCATCAAAGCAAATATTAATAACATCGTCATCATTTCAGCTGAAAGAACACAACAGCTTCCCCGTCTTGTGGTTCTCCCATACAGTGAATTGCCACCTTGGCCTGGGCAATTGGCCTTTATCAGGTCATCGGTCCATTTTGCGGAAGGCCTTCCAACTCTTCGTTTTCCGGTCTTAAACTAATATTGAAAAGAAGTAAAATTATTTGTTCGTTCACATATATTATGTACATATTAAAAAAGGTAATCTTTGAGCAATTTTATTTTTATTTATTTTATTTAATCTCTGAGCAAAGTTTTGATCCGATCATGAATGTTCTAGAGATACACGGAAAACTACGCTATCGTTATCATAGACTACGGATCGAAATAGACACCGGAAAAAGTAGAAGAAAATTTCAAGCTTCAAAAGCATAAAGATCTCTATTACATCCTACTTTTAGGTGAATGCCCGCATGTTAAAACAAAACCTTTTTATTTTTTTAACGATAGGAAATCATCAAATGACTCCTTCCGCTTTGGGCGGAGTGGAAGGGAGTGTCAAGACTCTTACTGACTAAAACCCATCCGTGTTCCAGGGACGTGGTACCACTTTCTAACAAATATCGCAACCCTGAAAACGGAACCCATACAGGAGTATAATAATATCATAGTCTAAAAGAAAATCGAATACAAAATTACTCCTTTTTTATAAATTTTTTTGCTTGCGGAAAAACTCCACCAGGTCCAATGACTCGATTTCGATCCTCAAAATGATACTAACACCTAGGCGTTAACTACCACAAAAACAAAAACAATGACTAATTCCGCAAACATTTTCACATGTCGTGATACATTTTCATCCAATTAAACTTTAGACAGCATAATGGATATTTTCTCCATGTTTTACTTCTCTACCAAACACTGGAATGCTTTTCAACACAAGCCAATTGTGACTCAACTGTCTCAGTTTATGCTTATTGTGAAGTTAAATCTTATATATTATGTCTTACAATTACATGGTTTTAAAGGGTATTAAGGTCACAACACAGTACTGTGATTTGTCAGTTGTCTGTGATCATCACGTAAAGGTTTTATTGTATCCCTTTGTTTGGGAGCCTAACACTTAATAATCCTCCCGAGCGAATTTTGGTCACTGAGGTCGATCTCAAAAGATTAACGAGGCCATTAGATGCAATATGAATTCAAAGAAGAGCCATTTCTCAGGTTCTATTGTATCCAAAAATCATTTTTAGCAGATACAGCTGTTGACTCTTAGGTATTTTACGTCTCCTTCTTTAATCTTGGAGATTAAAAGAAGAGGGAGTCCTGAGGTCATACAGAGTTTAGATAACCTCCAAACCAGGAAATCCATGGTTGGGTTTGGTCTGGATTTCTGCCTATCCGTTACGTCAAAAATCTATGAAGGACAGCCAGGACCGATTGCTTACTGTGCTTTTCGAAGCTCGTAAAGGTTTCGATAAGCACCTAATCGCCACGCATCCTCGTTTCGACCTTCAACTTCGTTGTCACTTAAACACAAGCCACTCTAAGCCCCATACGAAGTCCTACGACCCACTTTTAATACGTACAAGAGAAATTCCACAAAAATACTTTAACGTTTTAATCAATAAAACTCTCTCTTCATTAATATTCCACAAACTTCGCCAGTAACGTTTTTCTCGAACATTCATAACCAAGAAGGTTCAAAAGAGGTTCTCAAATAACCACCTGCTTTCTTTGAAGTCGGTTTAAGAGTGCTGTCACCGACAATAATACGGCGCTAATTTCCTCGGCGGCGACTGTAATACCCACATAAAGTTCTTTTGTTTCTGCGACTACCCTCCGAATGGTAAAAAAGTATCTTAACTTTGGTTCAATTGGAGTAAATTATCATTTGTGGGAAGATTATTTTTAATGTTTTTTTTTTATATTTATGAAAAATTTACACTGTACTAATTGCACTAATCTATTAACGATTTCTTTTTAAATACGGAATTGATAAAAAAATACACGAAAAAATCTAAATCTAAATTGGAATTATTTTTGTATTTTTTTTTGTTTTTTTTTTTTGTCGGTATAATACCTTGTATAGGTACGTGTGCGATTCGTATATATATATTTTTTTTAATTTGTCCAAATACACATATTCTTAAGTTTGAAAGATTATTAGGAAGGTAGGTAAGTATTTTAATTCTTACATTTCAATTAAGAATACCGGCCCGTTGTCGCTGAAAAGCGCGACGCTATGACTCTGTCTCGCACACTCGAGTCCCAGCATTATGCTGAACGAAGACCGTTTTGCGTGGATGAGACGAATATTTTCCCTTCTTGTTTAATAATTTTATATTTTACTAGCTGCCACCCGCGCTTCCGCCCGCGGTTTATCGGAAATTATCCCAAGAGAACATACTCCCGGAAGAAAAAATCCTATGTGTTATTCCAGACATATCTACATCTGTGCCAAATTTCATCAAGATCCGTTCAGCCGTTCTGACGTGATTGAGTAACAAACATACATCCATCCATCCAAACATCTATCGCATTTATAATTTTATAAGCTATGGCCGTGGCTTCGCTCCCGTCACCTCCCGTCAACTGTTGCCTACACTACTCTACCTAACCTGCCCTACATACGTACCCTTCATACCTACCCTACATACCACCAAAATTCACCAATATCGGTTTTGAGATTTAGACGTAAAACCATAATAAACAAATAAACTCACTTTGGCATTTATAAGATTAGGTAGGAATTACCCCGGAATCGAACCTGGACTCCCGTCTACCCCCACCATTGCACACAATCACAGTAAAAAATCGTCAGATGATCGCCGTCCTTCGAACGGAAATGACGTTTCCGCAATCAGCTACAAACGTCCCTGGCTGAATGGAATCCTTTCTAAAATAAACGTTTGTTTTTTTAATTACCACTTAGCTTGAACGTTTAAAGAAAATGGAATGGGCTAGTTATGTTCGTAGATGTGATTTTACTGAGAATTTAAAAGAATTTGATTGCATTTTGGTCTTAAAATAACGAATACTTAATATAACGTTCTGATTATTTTTCGTTTATGAAAGTTAGTCGGTTTTCTTTGGCGTAATACATAAAAATGGTTGTTTCTATGCACATTAAAATGAAATGAAATGAAGTTTATTTATAAAAATAATTTTAGTCTCACTATATTCGACTTATCAGTCGTGCAAATATTTCTAGTAAGTATAGGTATGCATTAATATCTTGAAATTACGAAATTACATCAATGTCATTTGTCATACACATCATAATCATAATAAAATGTACAGTCTGACTTCGTTATTTGAAAGTTATACGTCTAAAAGGACACTAATACTATCGTTAAAGAGTGTCTTGCGGTTTGACAGTTCTGTGACAATAAATACTTTTTTGACGTGACGTCTTATAAATCCATGAACGCCGGCTGCACGCACGAAAAAGGGTGACTCATTGTACCGTTACGCTCATTGTAACGTTACGATCATTTCATCAATGTTTTGTTATGACGTTGTCACGTTAAACTATCGTCCGTAAACCGACTTTACAGACAACCAATTTTTATTTCTTTGTGCGCCATCATACCCATAGGAAAAGTAAGCCACACGTCAGAACGCCGTTGGTAACACTTGACCTTGAGCTGACCTAGCGTAGTACGAAATTTCAAAGAAATCAAAGGGCAGCTTATACTGGTTTTATTTGCTCTGACGTGCGGCCTACAGTAACATAATCTTCTGAAAATAAATACAATACTCCAAACTCCAACTTCAGCCCAACAAAAACACAGGCAACGGTCCTATTAACGTTTTTATTATTTTCTAGACTACACCTCAAAAGTTTAACACAATAATATTTCTCTTTAACGATAGCAATAATTCCACGACTCGCAGAAATACAGCATTACAAAATAAGTCATAATTAATTCCCCACAGTGCTGCAGAGTAACAATATTGTGGCCAAAAATGAAAAAAATACAACCTTTGTGGTAATAGCGTTGTAGCGTTTTAGCGCACAGGGTGTTTGGAATATGGGAGGCTAGCTTATACCGGCTTCTTCACCCGACTGAAAAGTGTTTTGTTATTCCAAGGGTTTGAAAAATGAAAAGTGTTCATGAATGGTCCACCCGTGTGCCAAATTTAATTAAATGGGGTATTTAAGTACTGAACAAATATTATTAGTCCGTCAGAATGATTTCTAAAAAATATTGGACACGTATCTTTTATTTTTTCACGTAAACAAAAATTTAAGTAGATACAGTGCGTTGAAAACACGAGTGACGTCACCGATGGTGAAATTTTTACCAGAGACGTAACGTCACGCGTGTATACGGATTAAAATGAGTCAGTAGTCATAATTCTAATCGAGAAACGTCTAGAAAAGGCAGATATATTAGTTGGCCAGCAAAATTTATTTTTTAACATGATAAACCACATCTTGAAAGTCAAAAATGTGGAAAATTACTGACACAAACAATTATTTAAGCTATGCTTTGTGGAAAGATTCAAATACTGACTCATAACAACATAGTATGTTGAAGCTACAGTTATTTCTAATCTAAGCTAAGCACACTTAACTCTTACAGTTTAGTGAACAGCCCGTACAAGTTGACACTAGGGTAATAAATTAAATATAAAAACGCCAACATAAAACAGTCGCACCTCGCTTTACCCACGGTTATGAGCGAGCTGGCCCACACGGACCGGGTCTCTGTACATTTTATTTGGGAAGTATTTTAGCATAGAAGCTACGAATCCGCCCCCAATATAGTTGGGAAGAGGCTAGGCAGATGATGAAGCTGCGAATGCCATTTATTTGACTTTGATTGATCTAAGTGAGGTAAAAGATTAATTAAATCGACAGTCGCTTTAGTGTTACTCAAAAAAGTTTTTTTTTACTAAGCGACTAAGTATCAGTATAACTGCTTATCAGAGTGTTAATTCAACTAATTCTTAAACTAAAATGTATGAAAAATGATAAATTTTTTGATAGATAGCGACTGAGACGCGTATGCGAACGTTGCTTAATTTGTAGAATTGGCTACGAATTCTAGTAACTGGGTAACGAGACAACCCTTTGCATAACTGGTGTCAGATTATCTGGCTACTTATTGACTGACTTACAAATAACAGCCGCATACTCGCACATCTCTGGTGGAAGCGCACCCTAAAGGTTGGGCATTAAGGAAGGCAGAAATACCAGTCTGGTCATATGGTACCGTCACTACGGCGCACCAACCGTGGAAGTGGCAATATTTAGGAACACCCAAATCTAAATTGCTGTTGTGCCAGCGACATGAAGAATAAGAAGAATACGGTGCATTGAAAAACTGGCCAAGTGCGAGTAGGTTTCTCACACGAAGGGTTCCGAACCACTATATATTTGATGTTAAAGAGGGAATAGAAATACATACTCTGAAAATTTCAACTGTCTACCTATTACGGTTCTTGAGATTCAGCCCGCTGACAGACAGACGGATGGATGGATGGCGGAGGCTTAGTAATTAAGTTACGTTGGTTACCCTTCGGGTACGGAACCCCAAACAAAGAAAAATTTGGTACGGCCTCATATTTTTCTAGCCGTCCGTGTGAGTTGGCAAACCTCAAGGGTCACAGTTAAGATGGCAGCCCCGACATAATACGAAACATTGTTCGTTAATGCTCTAATAAAAGCCTTCACTGGCCTTTTTAGTGCTCCTTTCATAAAACTTTACCTACGAGTTTGTTTGAATAATTGCTTTTATTTTAATTTACATGTTGTAGTTTGTAAGGTTATGCCTCTATGGCCTGTATTACTAATGTTTAAAGAGCTGGGGTCTAGGTCGTCTCACCACCTCTTCACCACGCCTGTTATCAGCGCTGTGGCTCTGTCTCGCACACGAGTCCCAGCATTATGCTGAATGATGGCCGTTTTGCGCAAATGTGACGCATGTCTTCCTAACTTGCATATCTTTTGTAATTTTGTTATTTTATTTTTTGGTATGCGTTATGCTTGTCGCAAATAAACTCTTTTTCTTTCTTTCTTTCTTCCTAGGCCGGCTCACGGTGGTATCTGAGGCCGGCCTAAGAAGAGGCCATGCGCGTGCAGTAGGCTACAATAAGGGTAGGCCAGCCCATACAATATGGCAAAAAACAAAATTTCGACCACTTTTCGGACGAAAATTCGCATCGTCAGGATCATGATTTTAATCCTGAATAGAATAGAATAGAATAGAATATATTTTTATTGTAAAACATGAGTATACATCATAACATGTGCAAGATCTTATAATAATGGTTAGATCTGCATGCTTTGCCTTTGCCATTTATGGCGTACAAAAACAAAATAATATTTGGTTTAAAATAACCACAAAAGATTGAGTCTAAACAACAAAAACAATTTTTTTTTGTCATCGTAATACTACTTAAAAAGAAGAACATGTACAGATTAGGTTTTATAGATTTAAGATTCAAATTTTTTTAAATGTCGTAACTGCAGAAAAAATACAATTATTTTTTTTCGTTCATTTAAGAAATCCGATATGGTATAATAGCATTTATTAACAAGATATTTTTTAAATGTATTTTAAATAGAGCAGTAGGCATTTGTCTAATAGGTTTTGGGATTTTATTATAAATCATTGGTGCTAAACAAAAAATACTTTTTCGCATCAAGGCCGTGGTTGACCTTGGTACACATAATTTATTATTATCCCGTCGATTACGAATAGATACGTCTGATAGTTTCTTGAATAGGTTGGGATTGGTTTGTACAAAATTTGCTATTTTATAAATAAATAAGGACGGCAGACTTAAAATTTTATACTTTATGAAATACTGTTTGCAACTATCAGTTATTTTCAAGACAAACATAGCCCTAATACATATTTTTTGTGACCTAAAAATAATTTCTCTATCTGTACAGTTTCCAGAAAATAAAACTCCAAACCTCAATATCGAGCCGACTATACCATGGTAGGCAGTTATAAGGGCATCCGTACCTATGATAGGTTTTAGTTTATAGAGAGCATAGGCAGAAGAACATATTTTTTTATTTAATTCTTCTGTGTGTGCTTTCCAGTTCAGACGATTGTCAATGATTAGGCCCAAAAATTTAGCTGTATCCACCTTTTCAATAACGTTTTCTCTAGGTTGATCTTTAAATTATTGTTATCTAACCAGTTAATTATTGAATTGATTGTATTATTAATTTCCGATTCATACGTATCTTTATTTATACAATCAATAGTGACTGTATTGTCATCGGCAAAAAGTGATACTGGATATTTAGTTACTAGTGGCAAGTCATTCATATAGATTATAAATAATAAAGGACCCAATACGCTCCCTTGTGGGACTCCATATGTAACTGTACGTTTTTTAGATGAATAAGTTTCTTCTTTTTTGGTATTAATGTTCACTTTTGATATTTCTGTATACTGTTTACGATCCTTTAGATATGATTCTATGAGATTTAATATATTGCCTCTAATGCCATAAGCTTCTAGTTTACGAAGAAGAATGTCATGGTTAACATAATCGAAGGCCTGGGTCATGTCACAGTAAATGGTACATACCGGCGTCCTTTTATCCACATTACACATCACGTTATTTATAAAATCAAAAACAGCCATGTTTATCGTTTTATTTTTGCGGAAACCTTTCTGGTTTTCCGAAAGAATATTATATTTTTCCAGATATTTATAAATTTGATTATATATGTACTTTTCAAAAATTTTAGAATAATGTGAGAGAGAATAATGTGGTGTTTTATTTTTTTTGGGCATTACGTGTGGACTGGCCTACTCTTACTATAGCTTACTGCACGCCCATGGAAGAGGTGGTGAGATGACCTAGAGGACTACAGCAAGGGCAGATTCGAGGTGGCTCTGAAAATAGTACATGAAAAGATTTGAGGCTTTCACCCAGCAGTGGCTGAGTTCTGATCACTTCTGATAAAGATACTTTGGTCTAATGTTTGCAAGCTTCACTACTTAATTACGAGCGTGCTTATTACATAGTGGGTTCGATAATTTGATGGGGGAATGGTCGTTGGGTTTTTCTTTTAGGAATTTCTTCGTAGCGTCCAGGAGTCGTCCCCTGCCAGGGTTGCGGACCTGCCAGGGTTGTGGAATTTGTTTGAAAGAGTCACCGCGGCCCTAAAACGCAAAGGGCTTTAGAAGGAACACGGATCGGATTTAGTCAGTAAGAGTCTGACACGCCCTTCCGCTTCACCCAGAGCGGAAGAAGTCATTTGATGATTTCCCATCCTAAAAAAATAAAAAAAAGGCAAGTGTGCACCATCGCCGTCCAAATATGCACTTTCTATCTGGTGGAATTGTGGTCAAACGCTAGCCAATCAAGAGTAAAAAAGGTTTATTTAATTTGATAACACAATTTTACTTTTTCCAATCAATAAATCGAACTCACAACCCGAACATGAACTACAATCCCTGCTCACTAGCATTTGACCGTAACCAGTGAACCGACAAATTAAAATTAATGAAATAATAATGTGTATTTTCGAAGGAATTGTACACGAGTGCACTGAATACATCGCGTGCTGGCTGCAATAAAAAAAATATTAGTGTCGATTTGCAGTCTGCTATGAGCAAGCAGAAAGGCATTCAAACAAATAATGTACAGACAATTAAGTAGTTTGACTCTATTGTTTATTATTTAAATATTTATGGAGATTTATTAATCTATTTCCCTTTATTAAGACGCCCTAGGTTTCTCCAAAAGTGTGGAATTGTTTCCACCGAAGCTGAGCAAGGAGTTTGCACGGAGCGAGGATGCATAGTAAAGTTGTGAAACTTTTTTATAAGAACAAATATCTAGCTCCGCTCGAATGCATAGATGTCATTGGTGGATTTTATCCTCGCTCATGGGCTAGCTACTTCGCGCGTCTCCGGTGAAAAAGTACCCTTAATGCTCGTATTTCCCCGTAGAACTTTTCTTTCATTGAAACAAAGACTCCCGACGGTAAATTGGTACTGTTTTAGCCACCGTTTAAATAGTTTTAATTGGTTCTATTTTAAGGACTCAATTAATGACTTATTATTTGACCAACTGAGGGCGAGATCACTAATTAGTGAGTAAAAATAACCGAGGTTGTCTGGTTTATCATTAAGAGAAGTTAACTGTTATTAATCTGATAAAACACTGTCGTCATATTCCAATATTAATGCGCTTGCTAACCGCTCTATATCTGGAGTCAGGACTGCTGAGCTAGAATTTTCTTAGCAGCAGCTTGGGAGTTTGGAAGGCGATGATGTTACCCATGTACTTTGGAAAGCACATACTGCCGTTTGTCCTGCACCTGATCTCTCCCCGGTCGTGTCGGATTGCCGTCCTATCGGACTATGCCATTAAGGAAAATGCGTAACGAAGCTATGAAATGATGTGAGCGTTTCCACCAGAGATGTGCGAGGTAGCCGAGTGGTGCGAGGATGCGAAGCAATGCTTTGAAACGGTGCGCAGATGACCGATGCGAGGATGTGTAGCGGACTCTTTTCAGTTTTCAAGATCCCTAGCACATATCCCTCGCACACAACTCTCGCACACATTCCTCGCACACATCCCTCGCACCCATCCTTCGCTTGTTTTGTACGTATACAAACCTTGCACCGCTAAGTCGTTTCCACCGGAGCTGCGACGAGCAAGGCTTGCAAATAAAGTGATTATATTGGTTCTTAACAAACACATCCCACGCTACGCATCTTCACACATCTCTGGTGGAAACGCACCCTAAAGGAACAAACAGGGCGCCCACACTTGTGCTCTATAATTTTGCCTGTATATAAGGCTAAGTTCAGTAGATTTAACCGTAGTTTGGATTTTAAATCGAAATAGCTGTAAATACATGTCATCCAAGTAAACTTAATGGCGTATTAAGCTTTCCTGTGACATCCAGTTGTGTTGGTAGTTATGGGGTACCACTAAAAAGTGAAAAACAAAAAAAAATACAAAAAAACACAACCAACTTCCAAATAAAAACACTACAAAGTATAAAATAACCTTAATTTCGGAATCGGTGTTAAAAAAACAAAGACGAACCAAAAACACCGACTTTTGAAATTAAGTTTTATTCTGAATCAATTTCACTGTAGTAACTTGGGTGAAGTGAGCTGTCAATCCGCGGCAACAATTGGAATGACAGCTCACTTTCTCCCACTCGTTTATTTTAGAAGCAGTTTAAGGAGCAAGTTGTATTTCTGCGTTGATCGTCACAGTGGCCGACTGTAAACTGTAAACGACTCTTTAACAAACACCGTCTTAACGTCTGTGAAGTCGCGCAATACTGCATTAAACCCCATATAAATGGTGCTTTTAGGGTTCCTTACTTATCTTGAAAAAAATTCCATTACTTTTTTGGCCACTCCTACAGGTACACTCAGTCTATCTTTGCGCATTTGTTTTGCTCCTTTGAGGATGAAGGATATGTCATCCTTTTCTAGAAGTTATGGTTTTTTAAGTGTTAATAGAAAGAAAAGAATGAAAAAGAAAGAAAGAAAATCAATTTATTCTGCCGGAAAAAACGCACAGAACACTAAAAACTTATCAACTACAATAATTATAACAAAAATAAATAAAAACTAAAAAAAAAACACACATCACTGCCAGCCCATGTCTGGACCGGACATTAACCGAAACGTGTCTCTGGTCACACCACAGACAAAACAGAACAAAGTTCAGCAGTAGTCCATGGCATGACGCCCGACTGACTGACAGCGACAACAAGGAAACAAAACAACAATAAACATTTTAGACAGAAAGTAATTGTAGAAAATATACATAAATTCAAGTTGCGCGTCGCATCCGAGCAAGAATCGGTCATTTGCTCAGCATAATTGCCGTGCCGTGAATGGTACTGGACGTATAGATATGGAACGGTTTTTTCAAAGAATGTCATATTCAGCATAAGTTAGACATAGTGAAGTCATAACATACGACCGTAGCGGCATCATTGCCGCCACATGAAAAACTAAGAAGCGAAATTTGTACGGCAACAAAAATAACCGCAGCGCCATCTACGACGAACTAACATCGAAATCCTGCATCGCGCAACCAAAGTTCTCCGTGCGATTTGAATATATACAACAGTCTGAATATAAACTATCGGGCAGTTGCCCACCAGACACAACAACCGTCTGGTCGGAGGATCCTCCCTTTTCAGTGGAGGTGTGCGAGACTTTACTCTCTGTTCCACATACCTCTATAATAAAAATTACAAGTAAATCGTGTGTTCATATCTTACCTAAATCATTCTAAAGTGTTTTTAATAATACATTTTGTAAAAACACTAATTATACACCAAGAAGTCCATTCGCGCGTTGTATCGTGCTGAATGTATGTACGGAACCGTCAGTCCACGCGTACAACTGTCACTTGTCGCTTTCTTTCCAGCAATGCACAAGCTTATGTGTTCGCATAAAAAGGGGTGCCATCGGACGGTCTATACTGACGCTAATTTATTATTTAAACTACGAAGCTAAGCGACACGCAAACGTTTTCAGGTTGTTGGAACATTTTCTTTATGTTTCGTGTTAGAGGGAAACTTTATCATAATAAAGGAGATTTTTTTCAACGTCTTTTTTCGAATTGGTTCCTTGTTGGGTTTTTCCTTTCTGGATGGATTGATTGGTGATTTTAGCAAGCTTTTTTCCATATAAACCGTACCACGAAAATGTAGGCAAACAAACTTTCAACTTTGCTCGCTGAAAAACAATTTTGCAAAATTATATACAACGTGTAACAGAATAAACGCAATACCTTTTAAGGGGTCATTGTACTCATCATTATGAACAACTTTTAGAATGGGACCAATACTGAAAACGCGATAAAAAAATCGACAGCCCCATTCATTTATGTGCGCATAACTCGACAAAATGTAATAAACAACAGATTTTTTTATTGACCCCTTAATATGTATTGCGTTTATTCTGTTACACGTTGTACATAATGTGATTTTTACCAATATTTTTAAACAAGCCGTGTCTTATCAGAAAGATTTTTAAAATAGATTCAAAAATCACTTGTAAAACTTAAACAAGGTGCCAACACATTACTATAGTAGGCGCCAGATAATCGTGGAATAACGGTCATTGACCCACCTACAATTATTGACATTTTTAATTTGAAAAACGGAATTAATGACACAAAGCTGTCCCGAATCATCATCTCTCGTGATCCTTAACATTGTCTAATAATGAAAAACGATTCATATTTAATTGTTCAGGTACCTATGAACAGTTATTAGGGAAAGGTCAATATACTTTATTCCACATTTATCTGGCGCCTACTATATACTAAAGCCTTCTGAAACTCGTACCCTGACACGAATATGGATACAAAGAAATGTCGTGTCACCAGTTATTATCCAAATAGGCAAGAACCCTTCAGCTTTCAATAGCCGCACATCAAAGATAAATTATAACCCTTCGACGAGTTAAAATCAAAAGGAATATATCCACCATACCATTCTGCGACACTTAACAGCAATTTTCGAAGTACTGAAAAGGCAACAGTTTTTTTTTTTTAATTCGAAAGTAATGACACGTTAATAAAGGAGGCATAGAAAATTATAGCCTTTGTGAAATTGTGTGTGTTCTTGGAAATTAATTAGAATGTCTTTAATCGATTGGGAATGTTTTGTAGAAAGTACTGCAAGAGTTTATTTGTATTGTTGGTTATGGAATGGTTTGTTTTAATCATGTATGTTGCAGATTAAACAGCAAAAGTTTACTTAATTTATCGTTCTGTTTTATTTAATGTTTTAGATATCATTTATAGTTTAGTTCTATTACTCTAATAGATTAGGAATGTCTCATATTTTAATGAACTTGGACCAACTGTCAAATTAGCTACCTACAGTAGCTGCCAGGTTTGCCTAGAAACATGACGTTTCAGCTACTGTTGGTAGTTAATTTGATAGTTGGTTGAAAGTAGATACGTTATTTAAACCGGCCTTTAATCATGTATGTTGCAAATTAAACAGCAAAAGTCAATCGTTTTTTATTTCATTTATCGTACTGTGCTGACCTGGTAGCATTTACATTCAGACTTTTCGTGCAACTACACCGTGGTATTTGTGTGTTTTGATTAGTATATTCATGTAAATGATCTTATTCAATTAAGATTACGAACGCAATTTTAACACTCCGAATAATTTTTCGAAAATTTTCAATTAAAAAGTTTTTTCTTAATTTTTTTATTTAATTATCACTTCGTTTATAGTTTAGTTCTATTGCTCTGATAGGTTAGAAATGTATCATGTTTTAATGAAAAGCAAATTATTTCTAATAAATTTTTACTTTTAAATACCGTTAATATTTAACCTGGAAGATGAAGTGTATTCGTCTGGTAAAAAGCTCCCAATACTATTATACAGGGGTCATTCTTTTCAATAAAATATTTTTTTAACTTATAAAAGCAACACGAAACAAACTACTTTAAATCCAGAAATTTTCACGTTTTATTCTATATTCCTTTGAAAAGAAAAAAGCTCACTGAAAAGTTTTCATTGCAATTCTTTTATTTCAATACAGTTGCGCCACAATTCCACTTTTATTAATAAAAGATTACATTGCACGGAAAACATAAAAGGATTCAGAAAAAAAAACATTGTGTATTTAAACCACTGTGCAGTGCTCAAAGGGCTTTTACGAAATTCAGGGGTATGCAACAGTTATTAATGCTGGGTCGCTTTCGAACGATGTGGAATCAAAAATGTTTTTCGACAACCAGACTGCTGCTGTAGTTTTCGGTTGTCGGATTGTAAATAACTCCTTTGTGGCGGTTTTGGTGAAATGTAAAGGGGATCGTGTTTATTTGAGGCTGTTTTTTTTTTCGGAATTAACCGGAATTATGAGTTTTTTAGGGTTCCGAACCTCTGTATGAAAAAACGGAACCCTTATAGGATCATTTGGTAATCCGTCTGTTTGACCGTTTGTCCGTCTGTCAAGACCCTTTCTCTCAGGAACGCGTGGAGGAATCAAGCTTAAATTGATATCAAATACTCAGGCCTAATCAAATCAAATTTCTAAGTCAACCCAATCTAAAGATAAGGCCCTTTTTAGTCTCCATTTATGGCGCATATTTTGACGCTCACAGGGAATCAAAACCTATAGGGTACTTCCCGTTGACCTTTTTTTTTTTTTTAAGCGTGGGAAATCATCGAATGACTTCTTCCGCTCTGGGTGGAGCGGAAGGGCGTGTCAGACTCTTACTGACTAAAACCATCCGTGTTTCTTCCAAAGCCCTTTGCGTTCCAGGGCCGCGGTGACTCTTTCGAACAAATTACTTCCCGTTGACCTAGAGTCATGAAATTTGGCAAGATGATAATTCTTACAGTACAAGTACAGGAAAAAGTCAGAAAATTGGGAATTTGTGGTTTTATCATGTAAAAATATATTTTTGCGATTACAAACATAATTTTGGTTGACGAATTGACCGTGACGTGCATTGATGTATGAGAGAACATTTTTTCAATAACAAAGTTAAGTTTGTCCTTCAATCTTACCTGCTATATTTTGCTTTCATAGTATATTAACTTCCGTATGTAATGTATACTCGAAAAAAATCCGAGACTCGTTCGGAACCCTCGGTGCGCGAGTCTGACTCGCACTTCTCCGGTCTTGTTTTATTCGATCGTTAACTGTTAATATGTATACCCATAATAGTTAATATTTATACCCATTCCAAATTTCAATTTTCTAGCGCTAAGCGTCTCTGAGCTAAACCGCGAACAGACAGACAGACGGACATGGCAAAACTAAAAGGGTTCTTTGACTAGATTGATAAGAGGATTGGACAGTGCTTATTAGGGTTCCGCAATATGTTGACTACGGAACCCTAATCCAAATGATTAACGTTGTTAGCAAAATGCAACCTAAATTCAAAACATCTGTTTACTTAATACTCGTAGATCATTGTTGACATCGTAGTGCATCCCACACAGCATTTTAGGAATAAAGCTGCTGCAATCGATTCCAGCCCTGCGCGTTCAGCTGACGAAGCGCTTCAGTCAGCGTTTGTTGTGCGACCGAGAGCTGGTAAACATTCGTGTGTTGGTGTTTCACCTTATATTGTAAATGGAAAAGTTTGGGATGTTTTTGGAAATATACGTGACAAAGGATAAGTCGGTGAAAACACTTGAAAAAAATACTTGTTCGTTGAAAAAATACTTCAGTATATATTTCTTTTTAGCCTCGCTCCCATGGCCAATCCCAAAGAGCCCCTGCATTTTTTCGGAAAAAAAAACTAACCTTAAATTACGTACGTATTTTTTTTAAATTATAACATCGTATCCAATTCAAATAAATACAAAAAAAAAATACGTTACGTTTTTTTTTTGTATGTATTTGAATTGGATACGATGTTCATATTTTTGTACCATACAAATTGTGTATGTCGCATACAATTAAACCAAAATACTATGGGGTTGTAGTTTTGTATACGTTAACTATACTGTAACGTTACTATACGTCTAAAACATTCGTGCTAGGCCTTCTGATACTTATTCTGACTTTCTGACTTGTCATTCAGTCATTAAGTCAGGATTTTGATTGCACAGCCTAAACCGTTGGTCGTAGAGATTTGGAGTCCGTGAAATTTGGAAGGTGTATTTACCTTATTGCGTGAAGTGTATGAGAAATTTTGCATCATTTTGCGAAAATTAACCTCTGAGAGGGGAAAAGAGGGGATTTCGTTTGTGTGATACATTTTATTGCTTGTTATGAATATTCCTCATTTTTAAAAGGAACCGCTTTCATCAATCATTTTTTTTTTTAGAATTCATGTTAATTATAATCGCAAAGTTGCATTTGAGCCAAAAACCCGTAATTTAGTTGTAAACTCCTTTTGCATGTCCTGATAATGATCTTGTAGATTTTAATTTCGGTAATCATTTTGTTTTTATTCGTCTTCACCATGAATAAGTCATCAAACGAAATTTGCAAAACATCATGAATTTTATGACATTTCAAGGATAAATGTTATTTTAAGTGTTTTTTTTTTTATTAACTGTTTACAAAAAAACTGTTTATTACAGTTGCATCTTTTGTTTCTCTGTACATCAAATCACGGCCTAAGAAACTAGGTTTCATCCGCGGATTCGGTCGCGTTTATATAATTTTTTTTTCTAAAAAATAATCCTATTAACGTCCCCAGAGTCTCATCTATCTCCGTACCAAAATTTATCGGAATCGGTTCAGCTGTTTAGACATAAATGCGTAACAACCAAACACAATACTCACTTTCACATATATTATAGGTACTAGATTTTATCTGCGATTTCGTACGCACATTTCCCAATTTTTCCAGTTCCCGTAAGAATTTCGGTAAATTCTCTTTTTGAAGGAACCTACATGCCAAATTACAGCTTTCTACGACCAGTCGTTTCGACTGTGCGTTGTCTGTCAGTCACTCAGTCAGTCGAATTTTATATATGTCACCGGAAAATTGCAAAACGCCGTAAGATTGTAAAATATCGCGTTAAATTGTAAACAATTTTTTCCTAATAAGACACGGATATATTGAAAACTATTGAATTTGAATGGGATTTATTGTATACAAAACGACTTTTTCATCATCTATTGAGATTTTATAATCTAATAAAGATTTATTATAATCTACCGGAGTCTATCTCGCCCCATTCAAGACATGGCGGACACCCCTAAATTACTCCAGTCAATTATTATCCCATCACAGCCGTGGGTGTCGTAAGAGGCGACTAAGGGACTCACCAGAGAATGGGCAGCAGCATTCTCTGTGCATTGCAACAGCTACACTGCGATCGCCAACCCGCCTGCCAAGCGCCTAAGTCCAACAGTGTACGTCTTTCGGCTGATATGATGATGATGTTGAGGAATTATTATCGGGGAGCTTTTAAATGTTGAAAGTGAGAAATCATACATGCCAATTTATATAAGTTTCATACACCTAACATCCACACACGAGCCGAACTACCAAAAACACATAGTTGTTATACAAAGCCAACATTCTGAAACATAATATTACACTTTTAATTCAACCTGAATAATCTCCACAAAATGTTTTACCGCTTAAACTATTCCAAACAAAGCTGATTTGAAAAGTGGTATTCACTAATAGAATGCTGTTTTATTCAATTACGAAAAACACAGTGGGTTGGGAAAAAGGCCATTGGGCAGTGGGCACGCAATACTGATTGATTTTCCCGCGAGCACTGTGGTTCCTGCATTCGAGTTTTGTGTGCCACTTTTTGTGGTTTTGACCACTGTGTACGGCTTTTATGCTACGCCTCTAATGGCTCCGACCCTGCTGTTTTGTCTGATTGATTCGTCTAAAAACGCACTGTTATCTATGGTGTCATTTGGTTTTCATTGGTTTAATTATAAGTTTTAAAACGCGGGTCGAAATTATGGTTGTGGAATGAAAATGAGGTGAGGAAGAAAATAAGTATAAAATCGGTGCAAGCTATCTTGATGTCACAGTATCACAAGGCGCGACATGTACTACGGACTAAATATTATTCCAACACATTTCTGTATGATCTCTGTAGTTATGAATAGCGGCCTTCGGGTTCAGTATAATAATGCCTTCAGGATGTTGTTGGGGCTTCCACTTTACTGTAGTGCGTCAGGAATGTTTGCCGAAGCACATACTGATGGTTTCAACACCATACTGCGATGGAAAAGGATTGCGTCCATGATGCGCAGAGTGCGTGGGAGCGTCAACGGCATTCTGGGGGTCATTAGTGATAAGCCGTGTTGCACCATCATGGCGCATTGGTTGCATGTACCCGGTGCGTCAGATGAGTGCAACCTATTTATAAATATATTAAAAAAAAACTTTCAATATTTTTGTACTAACATAGCTTATAAGTTTTTATAATACTAACATAATATGGATCAAGGTCTGAATTAAAGTATTTTTATTTTATTTATTATATTTTTTTTATAAAATTATTTTACCTAGCTTGGCAAAATTGATTATGATACCCGTAACTTTCATGTAGGTAGGAAGTTTTTAGGGTTCCGTACCCAAAGGGTAAAGACGGGACCTAATACTAAGACTCCACTGTCCGTCTATCTGTCTGTCACCAGGCTGTATCTCGTGAACCGTGATAGCTAGATAGTTGAAATTTTCACAGATGATGTATTCCTGTTGCCGCTATAACAACAAAAATAAAAATTGAATTACTTTAAAAAAAATATACCATACACCGAAAAAAAACACGTTTCTTGTATGGGAATACAAAAACGTGTTTTTTTTTCAGTTTATGGTACGGAACCCTTCATGTGAGTGTACGACTCGTACTTGGCCGGTTTTTTCTGTAATATGATGAGTATTAAAACTCCGCACCATCTTCCATAAAATCGTGGAAAAAGTAATATTCACTCATTAAGCTTCGTTAAATAAGAGATTCAATATCCAATAACATTTGCCGTCTGTTAAAAAGGTATATTGAAAATTCCGACAATCCGGAGCGCATGCCGTTGGCGGCTGAAAAAAAAACCGCCAAAACAAATAAATAAAATCCTGCACAAACCAAAAATGCCATAATAAAGCAATAATTCAATATCCCCGATCCTCCAGTAAATCTTTTGCAAACTTTTGGCAATACCGTTCAGGTTTTAAGCCAAAACATATGAAAAATCAAATGCAGCGGGCCGCTACCCCTGATATATGGAGCGAGCTTATTATTTTCAACCATTAATAATTTCGAATGGTCACGTTTTTTTTCGCAGTAGAGATTTCTGGCACTCTGCCGATTTCGGTCGACGTTATATGATTTTATTTCGACCAACCCACCGCGCTGGAGCTGTAAATCAATTTTTGCATTAACTAATTGAATTTATGAGCTGTTTATTGCCTTGGGAAAATGTTGTTAAACGACTATTATTTTTCCTTTCTTTTCTGGTTCTTTGGCGAACGGATTGTTGGTGTCAGACGTATAAGAATAGCACCATCCCATCACTTCCCGTGGGTGTCGTAAGAGGCGACTAAGGGACTCACCAGATAACGGGCAGCAGCATTCTCTGTAAATTGCATTACCTACACTGCAATCGCCAACCCGCCTAGCAAGCGTGATTATGGCAAACCCCCCCTTTTGGGGGAAGCCTATGTCCAGCAATGGACGTCTTTCGGCCGATATGATGATGATGACGATGTAAACAGATAGAGATTTAAAAAAAAACGTGCTGTGTTTAGGGCTGTGTGACGGCCAGTCACCCGGCGAGTAGCGCAGTGGAACCAACGTCGATACTAATATCTTCGTAACCAGCCGTAGAATCACAAAAAGATCCACAAGCACAATTTATTGGCGAATCGTTGCCAATGACGCATGCACTACGCAAACCATGTCATTACTCTGTCAAAAATGCAGGATGTCATAAGCCCTCAATAGGTTCAAAACTCTCTTTAAAATGAAGGAAAAGAATACGACTCATAAAGTTCTGTGCCAAGAACTGAAATAAGATTTAAATGACAAGAAAAACAATAACTGCTAAAAATATGAAGAGTTTCAAAGAAACGATACATCATTTCGGTGCATAGGCCCTTGGTGTCACTGGCCGAGGTGTCAATAGCCAGGCTGGCCTAATTCCCGATGCATTTACTCACACATAATTCTGCAATTTATTTTGCAACGCATTGTTGCATTTTGGTTGTCATAAAAAACGGTGATCGAATGACTTTGTTCCTTTCTTATGACACACTTTATCATATATTTGTATTTACCTACTTTTTTAGGGTTCCGTACCCAAAGGGTAACCAATGGAACCTTATTACTAAGCCTCCGCTGTCCGTCTGTCCGTCCGTCCATCCGTCCATCCGTCTGTCCGTCCGTCCATCCGTCCATCCGTCCGTCTTACCGTCCATCCGTCCGTCCGTCCATCCGTCCATCCGTCCGTCTTACCGTCCATCCGTCCGTCTTACCGTCGATCCGTCCGTTCGTCCATCTTACCGTCGATCCGTCCGTTCGTCCATCTTACCGTGGATCCGACCGTCCGTCCGTCCATCCTACCGCCCATCTGTCCGTCCGTCCATCCGTAGGTCTGTCTGTCAGCGCGCTTCGTGTGCAGTTTTTTTAACACATTTTTTAGTTATTTAGAATGTTTTGTCTTTCTAAAAAAAAAATCTAATGATAACATAGATTATGGGTTCCTTAAATACTTACTGCTACAATGATTCTGTGGAAATGTGGGTAGTTATTACTCAACACCTTTGCTTATAATTTTGAACAAAAAAGCCTAAGGTTAACTAAGAAAAACAGGTATTATAATCGACAATTTATTTGTACTATAGTCCAGTCTTCATTTAATAGACTCAAGAAAATTCTTCAGCAAGAAGAAATCTTCACTAAATTTTCTTCAACAAATTCTTTCTGCGAGATATTTTAAATTCTTACAAAAAATGTTAATAATAACAAAACGACGATCTAAAGAATCTCAGGTGTTTCGGTCTCTGAACTGAAAACAAAGTGTTTACAGCACAGTTCCTGAAAACTGAAACGCATTTGTAACTTTCACGGTTCATTATTTCGTTAAAACAAATGAGAAAGTCGCGAGGCGTGTGAAATTAATGACGAAAGAATTCAAAGAAGTTTTTCGGAACGAAGTTTCTTTGGCAACACACTAGCCGAGTAGAATTTAATTGTTTCGGTTTGAAAAAATACCATTAATAGACCTTCTGCATTCAAATTGTTCATCTTCTACCCGATAATGGGCTAAACCGCATACAACCCTAGTCTCTTCAAAATTAGAGTGAACAGGCTTCTTCTGGGTAAGCTCGCTCCATCGTCGACTTTGTCTCTGTCTTCTATGACCTAGACTAAAGTCAAGAGCAAACCCATATTAAATAAAAATCGGTGATAGAAAATATTCAGCAACATCGCGGTAGCTCCCGCTATCTTTGCCTGGGATAGATAGCGGGAGCTTGACGCCTATTGACAGGATCAGTCCAGACTTGTCAGTTCCGGGAGGAATGAAAGAAAGAAAGAAAGAGAGGACTAGCAGAGTAAAAGCACTGAAACGGGATAGAACAGGTTAATAATTAATGCAATAGAATGAGAAACAAGGAGGCCGACCTGACGGGTTAGTGGTCATATGTGTGAAGTGAAGGAACACGGATGGGTTTTAGCCAGTAAGAGTCTGACACGCTCTTCCGCTCCGCCCAGACCGAAAGAAGAAAAAAAAAGGCGATCGGTAACTATGTCGAGACTTCCCGCCCTTTTTTTTTTAGGATGGGAAATCATCAAATGACTTCCTCCGCTCTGGGTGGAGCGGAAGGGCGTGTCAGACTCTTACTGACTAAAACCCATCCGTGTTCCTTCTAAAGCCCTTTGCGTTCCAGGGCCGCGGTGACTCTTTCGAACAAATTCCGCTACCCTGGCAGGCTCTGGCCCTGGCGGGCCCCGTCGTTTATGCTGACATCTCTTTGAGGCGCGCGAAGTTATTAGAATTGGCCCTAGTATTTTTGAGTACGTATCATTTAAATAGTTTTAACTTTATTGACCTTCCATTTTATACGGTTTTTGTCAAAAGTTCTCTGGCTCTCGGCCTTAACATACTTTATATCTTTTTACCTAACCTCCAAATTTTTTGAAGGTGTGTGTGTGTGTGTGTGTGATAATCGACGAAAATCATTCGTCATTAGTTTCTCAGATATCCTGTTTGACAGCGTATCATGACACATAAAAGGACATCTTAATTTCGACAGTACCGTTAGGTAAGGACCTCCTTTTTTAATCGAGCCTCTTTCAAACAACCTCAGTCACCACATTAAAAAAAACGGCCAGATAAGATTCAGAATGGCGTCGAAAGGGTTCCGTACGAATCAAATTTTATAGCTGGGTTTTTATAAAAATATTCTTCTTATAGTTTTTTTTCAAATTTTTGCGCGTTTCGGAGAGGATGGCTAATTTTCATCTTTTTTCTTAAATAATTTCAAAATTATTTGTTTTTAAATCAAGAAAATTTTAATTAAAAT
This sequence comes from Mamestra configurata, assembly GCA_002192655.3. Lineage (NCBI taxonomy): Eukaryota > Metazoa > Arthropoda > Insecta > Lepidoptera > Noctuidae > Mamestra > Mamestra configurata. The sequence continues at coordinate 744,933 of NDFZ01005484.1, forward strand.
AAAAAAAAACTTAAAACTCTTAACCAAAAAACCCTTTCATTTTATTTGTTACATGACAGTTTTCTTCTTAATCTTATTTATTTTTAGGTTATATTCAAAATTTGACTCCAGCTTCGGACAGACAGACAGACACACCAAAGATTCTATAAGGCTTCTGTATTTCCATACGGAGCTTTGGAACCCTAAAAAAACTCATCTTATTTTAGTTCGTTCACTTTGATCGTTCCATATTCAGACAAAAACCTCCTTACGTATAGTTATGCTAATTATTATGAGTAACCCTCGCTGATCGAGATGCAAGCATAATGCTCCTCTTTGACTTACTTCCCCTTTGTTTAAACTGCATTTTTCCGCGAATAAAGTGACAAAGTAAGATGAAACGAACTCGCCTAATTAGCGGTGGGTGGATACGGGGCTTTAGTTTGTTCAGGCGCGCCTGGATAGCTGCTTTTGTAGTCACCTTTTAATTTTATTAAGCTTTTTTTTTTTGAACAGCAGTTCAGCACACTAAGGCTTGGTTACTGCTTAACCGGACTATCCTGTGGTGGCCTCAAATGAATTTAAGGCCCCCAGCCAGGGCTTACAAACTGGCTAAATTATACTAAATGACCGCTCGCTAGGCTGCGGGATACGGACCTCGGCTTAGCGGCGTCATTTCGGGAGGACAGCAAGGGACAGGCTGGGTCATAACGTTATTATTTAGGGGATTTAAAACTACTGGCTCAGCGACGCGGGCTGGCTCGGTAATCAAAGGTCGGGGAGGGTTATTACTGGGACGTCGCGACGGTGTTTCAAAACTGCTTTTATATCCTTCTTCTTTTCGAGTCGATTGTCATCCTTAAACATTTTGTGCAATGGTGTTTTAATGTTGAATTGGTTGGAAGAGCAGTTGCTAAAGTATTTGTAGTTTTTTATTTATTATTGATAGATTCGCGTTTGACGACAATCTCAACAGATGGAAAACGATGATGTGGTCGACGATAGAGCATGCTTGCCTAGAACTAAATGGTACATAGAAATAAAAAAGAAATGTAGGTATGCTAAGAACTAAGTGTGTCTCACGGCTGCACTAAAATAGGTCCATTTCAGCGATATGTCAGACAGACTGATGCTGTCTGACGCTGGTTTTCTAATGAACCTTTCAATGGACGACTCTTCTCTTCTTTTCTCTTGACTTAAAGACTCCACAGTACGTAGCTAACAGGAAGCACAGACTTCGGCAGGGAATTCCACTCCTTAGCTACAGGCACAGTTAAAGAATACAGAATACGTTTTTTGCGCATGGAAAGAAAGAAAGTAAAGAAAAGTAGTTTATTTGGCACATACACACACAGTATATGTACAAACTAGAGGACGTCACGCGGTTTCACCCGCGTAGTTCCCGTTTCCGTGGGAGTACGGGGATAAAATATAGCCTATGTTACCCGCTGATAATGTAGCTATCCATTGCTGAAAGAATTTTTCAAATCGGTCCAGTCGTTTTTGTGTTTATTCATTACAAACATACACACACATAAATACAATTTTTTCCTCTTTATAATATTAGTGTAGATAAACGAAAACTGAATTTTTAAATAATTATATTGCGTGCCCCGCGACTGCGTCAAATAGGTCCACTTCAGCAAAAAGCCAGACAACTAGTAAAGTAGTTCCCTGACGCTGGTTTTCAACTGAACTTTATGTTGAAGTGTACCTACGTATGGCGCATCGTCGTACGTCTGTTACTGTTTAAACTAAAATATGTCCTCGTTTAAAATTGGAACCACGATAGAACACGGCACAGATAACAATGCTAACGTCAGCCTTCAATGTTTTTAAGCTCGTTTCACATTAGCCGTTAGCCGCAGCGTCTACGCTCCGGATACGCGTCCCTATACATTTTCCATCTCGACATTTAGGATATGACGCTGCGTTTTCGAGAATGTCATGCGTCGCGTTTGACGTGCTCGTGAAATCCTCTCGCTGCGTTATTGATATTGTTATTTTTTGCGCAGCCTGTATCATTGCACTGCGGAATTTACGCAATGCCCCGTTGCCTGTCGCTTTGAGCGACGCGTTTTTTTATAGTGTTACTTTGGTTGCGTTTTCGGTTTGAACCGGATTGTGGATTATGTAGTATTTTTTTTTTATTATTAAGTAGTGTTCTTACACAACATAACATTAAATCACACCTTTAGTCCCCGAAGTGTTAAATAGAGGGACTTAATAGTACACCCAGATTTCGCCAGTATTTTTAAGTCCTATGTCACCGGGGGCGAGCATAATTATTGCCATTAATTAAATAATAAATAAATAAATAAACAAAAATCCAAAATGAAAAAGCCACAAACAAAAACCCAATAACATTGCCCGAATCAGGAATCGAACCCAGGAGATCATGTATACGTAATTTAAATGACAGCCCTAAACGAAAGATAGTGTGGCACTGTCCCACTAATAGGCAAAGATCTCCCCTTAATTCTTAGAAGTATACTTTACCAGAGTCACCTCAAACCAGCCTTCGCGGTAGGCGCCTAGCTCGTCTTCCGATTGATTCTGGGTGCCATCCACCTTCAGGCACTTATCTGGTAGGGACTATTTCCTAGCGGTTACTGTACATGGCAGGAGTTCTGGGGTACTGGTTTTATAAACTTTGACGTTCAAAAAGTGCTGGCTCTCAGCTTGATTTGAATCAATGACATTTGATTTTGATATGGCCTACCTAATTCCATTTAAGCTTGGGAGCAGTGGGACATTTCTAATTAAGAAAACAATCTTGTCAGATACATTATAATGTGGAATCCTATCTGCAATGCTATCTCTCGATATAATACAATAAGTCGTTTGTCCTTTAAGGTGAAGGCACGTGAGCACATTCGCAAGAAGTTGGTAGAATCATCACAGCGTTAATTCGTTGGATTGGTTTTTTCTTAATAACTATGTTTAAGTGTATGTAAGTATCTATATATTTATAAATGTTTTTTTTTTCTTCTCTCTATTTTTAGTTTATCTTTAAGTTGCACCTGCCATGTTGTCTCTGCACCATCCTTAGGTCCACTGGTAGAAAATGCCTAAGGCATTAAGTCCGCCTTTGTACAGTGTTTTTACTAGTGCATAAAGAATCGTATCACGATTTCAAAATCATCCCTACAGACCGGTCAACAGGCTTCCACATCTTCGTTTATACTTATCACTTTATCATGTTCCCGGGCGTCACTGGTCCGCCTTTGCCGCACTTAACCCTTAAAAAACGACTCTAAAAGCGTGATAACCAAGTAAATTGTACAGCAAATAGCACACTACGTACGGACGAGTCCACTTTGATCATTTCATGGTGATTATTCTGTGAATAATTCATCTTCCACCCGCTCTCCAATAATATGGTTGTTGTATGTATGTATTATTTATTGAACCTTTTATATTAAGGGCCGATGTTTATAAATAATAATGTTTATGTACTAGGAATTTGGTTTTGTGGATGTAGAATAATATTTTTGGGTCTAAAAGAAAATATTTTGGTGTAAAGATGTGTTTATTTCTTCATGTTTTATACAGTCGTTATTCATGAAGTTGAAACTTAAGATATTTTTTTAGGCTGTTATTTAGTAAATAGAGCCAGTGTTTTCAAAGGCCAATCTTTGAGGCAATCAGAGTATTAATCAACATCATTATGAAATTCCTTGTTTGACTTTTTAATGTCACTTTACCAAAAGGACTTTGTAATCCCAGCAGTTAAAACCTTACCTTTTTTGTGGGGAAATCCTCAGGGATACTCTCCGTCTGGGGAGAATGAAGTGTTATCTTGGACTCCTTTTTTTTTAAGGATGGGAAATCATCAAATGACTTCTTCCGCTCTGGGTGGAGCGGGAGGGCGTGACTCTTACTGACTAAAACCCATCCGTGTTCCTTCTAAAGCCATTTACGTTCCAAGGCCGCGGTGACTCTTTCGAACAAATTCCGCAACATGTTTGACTCCTGCCGACTAAAACCTCACAGTTAAGTACCCCATGATAGCTACTACTTGGAGTCTTTAAATCAAAAGTGAATACAAGGGTTACTTCCAGGCAAACGTGTTCCATGGTCGACCACATTATCGCTTCCCATCATGTGAGATTGTGGAAAAACGCGAGCCTACAAATTTAACAAAGTTCTTCCCGCTAACATACGTTGTGAGTACCCTACATATCAGGCAAAATTACCAAATATATCCAGCTGCTGCGACATACAAAATAAGCAATTTTTCCGCCTTTTTTGTCCTTGTAAACAAACATCAAACAAAACGCAGCCACATTCTAGCAAATATTGGACGAACGGTAACTAATTATGTGCAAAAATACACGTTATATGGACGTGTACCGACGACACATCACATTAACAAATTAGCGAGATGCGAAAATACACGAAGAGGTCGCAGTTCTGTCCAACGTGGCTTACTTTCACCTCATTTGAAAGCCCACAGACTATGTAATTCAGAATTTATTTAATTGTAGTTTCAGTATTTAAAAGTTCATAAAAATGTACACGCGGAATTAAAAGGGGAGGGTAAGGGATAAAGGATCAAATTCTGGGAAGTAATAAGAAATCACACATGGCAAACTGCGGGGAAACGCTCATTTTTAGGGTTCCGTACCCAAAGGGATCTTATAACTAAGACTCCACTGTTCATCTTTCTGTATGTCTGTCCGTCTGTCACCAGGCTGTATCTCATGAACCGTGATAGTTAGACGGTTGAAATTTTGACAGATGATGTATTTTTGTTGTCGCTATAACAACAAATAATAAAAATGAAATAAAATAAAAAAATGGGTCCCCATACAAAAAAAACATGTTTTTTTCGGTACGAAATCCTTCGTGTGCAAGTCCAACTTGCACTTGGCCAGGTTTTGCCAGCCAGTTTTTTTTTTTTAATCCAGGCGCATTTGTAGCAGTTCGGGCCCGATGTTGATGTAAACTAAAACTACATCAAGGATTTTTGAAAAATTCAAGAGCTGATATATTTTTTGAAAATTAAAAAAGTATTTTGTTAAAAATTAGCTCTTTTCTTTAGTTTGCCATGTGTTATTACTTTCCAGAATTTGGTCTTTATTAGCGACACTTTCGGATGGTGTACAGTGTGTTTTTTTTTTTCAAAATCAACCGGTTCGATTCCTGGCTAGGAAAACCTATTTTTCAAAAATCCAAGGATGCAGTTTTAGTTTTTATCAATATCGAACTAGAGACTCCTTTCAGTGTTTTTCGATATTCCGCACACTTTAAAAAATCACCCTGTTTATACATATCCCGTTCCGTTGTTCATCTTACGTTTTCTACTCTGTGGCGCAGGTAATTCGAATGTCGTTTCGAACGTCTGTAAAAAGAAGTTATCCTTTGAGCGAGTTCCGTATCATTTGGGATCGTCGAGCATGGATATAATTGATAAATCACGAGCTCATAAGAGGATTTTCCTTAAAGGATTCGATCTTTGTGAACTACTTTCTTTTGATGAGCGTTTGTTGTGTAAACATTAAACATAAATAAAAATAATATTAAGAAGTTTAGTATCAGATAGGTATTTTATTTATGAACTAGTGGCCCGCCCCAGCTTCGTCCGGATTTATATTTTTTTCAACATTTTCTTTCATAAGAACCTTCTCTACACAATAAAAAACGCAACAAAAAAGAATTAGCGAAATTGGTCCAGCCGTTCATACGTGATGCCGTGACCAAGGGAAATATTGATTCATTTTTATTAAATAACAAGCTGTGCCCGTGGCTTCGCTCCCGTCACCTTCCGTCAACCGTTACCTACCCTACTTTCCTACCCTACCTAGGTAGGGTTAGCAGCTACCTACATACATACCATACATACATACCTACCTGCCTACCTACTATATCTGGCGAACAAAACAAAAAAAGAATTAGCCAAATCAGTCAAGCCGTAGATTGTTAAGTTATAGAGTGACCAAGAGAAATAGGGGTTCATTTATATATAGATAACCATTATTTTTTATTGGAATAAAGCAACAAAAACTTAACTGGGTTCCTCTGAAAGAGATGTGTAGTGTCTGATTATTAATCACAATGCTATAGGACATACTCGTAGGTAAACAATCGCATCCTTGCAATCAAGATGAAATGACAGCACTGCTATTTTGTAAACATCTCGCCCTGAAAACTTAGGTGAAATGAGCTATCAATTCATAGCTTTATATGAAATGACCTCACCTCACCTTATTTTTCAGGTGACTTTTTCAGCCGGTCTATTCTGTCAACATCTCACCGTGTAAACTTAGGTGGAGTGAGCTAGAGGTGAACAGTCATTATATAGTCGTACGCGGATGGCATCGCGACCAACTATTCCTGCAATTGCCTGCGGCGGCGGCGTGCTATGCCATATGTTTGTGTTTGCGTGTGTGATGATGCTGGCCGCTACATGCGCAATCTGTCTGGAAACGGAAAAATCGTCCGACGCGCCGCGAGACGCCACGCCAAACGTGACGCGCGACGCCCCGCGTCTCCGTAAAGAGGCATAAGTTTTCACTTCGAGAGATTTAGAGAACTGATCGACAGGACATGTCTGCGATTCCCTGAAGGTCGTTGATATCAAACATTCAAAATAAAAAAAACATAAATAACAATGCCCCAGAAATGCGCCTTATTTGGAATTCGCCCGATGACTTCGTCTGATGCCAGACGTTTTGAAAATGAAAGTAGGCGACGCTTATATGTCTGGACAACTTATAAGTAGTGTCCGACCGAAAGTTCGGTTTCGGTTTCGGTCGAGTTTCGGCAAAAAAACGAGTTTCGGTTTCGGCGGCAAACCTTCCGAAACTACGACCGAAACCGAAACTGTATTCGAGAGTTCTCGCGCTGTGATCGGCGATCAGCGTTTAAATTCCATCCAAGCGAGTAAGCGACGAAGACATTTTGCTGTGTCCACGTGCCTGATTATCATACCAATAAGTGAAAATGTCGAACACTGCATAGCTATGTGATTTAAAGATAAAAAAAGACTAACTGGTTATAATAACGTTTTCTTTATTTTTCCCTCAAAACATGATCCTTGTAAGGAAGTTTCGGTTTCGGCCAAAACTGAGACTGTTGCCGAAATTCGGTTTCGGTTTCGGTTGTAAAAACCAATTTCGGTGGGACACTACTTGTAAGTAAATTATTTTCTTAGTGTTTTTTTTTAGTTTATAACCGACTTTTTAGGATTTAATCTGGAGATTAGTGGGTTCGATTTTCACACTAAAATCATATGGTTTTCACAATTTACGTGAGCTTTTTTTTGAAGGATGGGAAATCATCAAATGACTTCTTCCGCTCTGGGTGGAGCGGAAGGGCGTGTCAGACTCTTACTGACTAAAACCCATCCGTGTTCCTTCTAAAGCCCTTTGCGTTCCAGGGCCGCGGTGATTCTTTCAAACAAATTCCGCAACGGTAACGATACCTACCCTTAGACAAGACTGGTGTCAGTTTTTCTAGCTTCTGACAATTCGTAATACCTTTTTTTTCGGGACAATTGCTCCACACTCTTTACTATATTATATTGTTATTTACTAAAATAGACAACAATATTTGGAAGTTTATGTATTTTTTGTAAAAAGTTTTTTTGGAATACTTGTTCTAGAACTTTTTGTGTTACTTTTACTTATTGAATATAACTTTAAAGTTATGGGATATCAAAAGGAACACATTGTTTATCTCCTCTCCAAATATCTTATAGATACCTACTTACCTACACGTGCCTACATGAACATAATACACTTCTCATCAAAAAAATCGAAACACTTTCGTTTTTATTGTTTTTGTCCTAATTTTTTACAAAAGAGAATTAATTCCATGAAAAAAAAAACATTATTGTGTAGCTGGCAGTTTGGTCATTACAGTAAGAAGAAAAAAATCAAAATTCGAAATTAGAATTTCATTTGTTTATCCTATAAATGAAATTAATCACTGTTTTGAGACAAATGTGTATTTAGGGTTGGAGTACGTTTCTCGTTTAAAAACTAAAATTAGCGCTTGTCTTTAAACTTTTTGTTTCTTATTTCATTTACTGTGACTTTGGGACGTCTGAAAAAACTTTTTTTTCTAAAACATATGGATACTTCGCCCGCAGAAGCCGCCCAAGTGGTGGCATTGCTGGATTCTGGACTTAGTCAGCGTGTTGTGGCTGCAAGATTGCATCTAAGCTTATCATCTGTTCATAGAGTCTACAAACGCTATCGGGAGACTGGTTCGTTCACGCGCCGTTCAGGATCTGGCAGGAATCGGGTCACTTCTGAGCGAGATGATCGATTTATTGTAACAACCTCTTTACGAAATCGACGCCTTAACGCTTTTCAACTGCAGCAGCAGCTTCGCGTTGTACGAAGAGTAGCTGTAAGTGACTCTACAATAAGAAGAAGGTTGAAGGAACGCGGATTGGCACCGCATAAGCCAGCGAATGGGCCGAAATTAACTGCAGACCATCGAAGAGCGCGCCTTAACTTTGCACGCGAGCACCTAACTTGGTCATACCTTCAGTGGAGCAAAGTACTGTTTTCTGATGAGTGTAAAATTATGCTGTATGGTAACGACGGAAGGAACAAGGTCTACAGAAGAGATGGAGAACGCTTTGCACAATGCTGCATTGAAGAAAAGGTCAGCTATGGTGGCGGTTCGTGGACGGTTTGGGGAGGAATCAGCGCCGACGGTAAGACAGAACTTGCCTTTGTATCTGGGCCACGGCTGCCTGCACTAAACTCTCATCGGTACATCGAACAGTGTCTTGAACCTCATGTGATGCCCTATGCACATTTTATTGGCAACGACTTCATATTCATGCACGACAATGCTAGAGCTCACACCGCGGGCGTCGTACGAGATTATCTTACCGAAGTCGGTATCTCCATTATGGTATGGCCAGCAAGAAGCCCGGACATGAATCCCATTGAACATCTATGGGATGAATTAAAGAGACGAATTCGAGCAAGAGATCCAGCCCCAGAAACACTTAGCCAGCTGCAAAATGCAATCCAAGAGGAATGGGATAATATACCACAACATGTGATCGTGACTCTCATCCGATCGATGAAGAACCGTATGGAAGCAGTAATAAGAGCTCGCGGAGGGAATACAAGTTATTAAATAAACGTTTCTTACATTTTTTTTCATTTACGCGTGTTGTTTTACCCATTTCCTTCATATTCCATACAGGGTAAAAATTACTCATTATACAAAATACGAAACCTATGAAGACTTAATTTGAATTTAGAACATTAACATTAGGATTTAAAAACCTCATACTACTCACTATTAAATGACATTTTACATTTATTCCTAAATATACACATTTTTCTGATAATCCTTATCAAATCATAAACTGCGAGGTGTTTCGATTTTTTTGATGAGAAGTGTATTATTAGTTATTCGCGCTTCAACGCGAGTCGTAAATTATTTCGCAAATTGAAACGACAGGGCTTGACGAGGGACCGAAGGGTCGCGGGTTCGAATCGTTTTCAACTTCGCTAACATTTGAATGTTGTACACTACATGATTGTACTTGATGCTAGTTCATTTACTTATGTACACGTTGTTTAGGTAAATAGTATTCGTAGGGAGTGTAAATATTTTAACACCTTTATAGGCTCCCTAGTGTCTGTCTGGCCATAAAATAGGATTAAAATTATTTAAGAAATATAAATGATTTGTGTTTAAAAAAAAATATCGTTTTATTTAAAAATTAAAAAAAAAAGTGACCCTCACAATAGAATAGAAAGTTTTTGACGTGACAACGTCTAATAAATCGATGAACGCCGGCTGCACGCACGAAAAAGGATGACTCATTGTAACGTTACGCTCATTGTAACGTTACGCTCATTGTAACGTTACGATCATTTCATCAATGTTTTGTTATGACGTTGTCAAGTTAAACTATCGTCCGTAAACCGACTTTACAGACAACCAATTTTATTTCTGACCGGAGTCAATAATCCATAGGGTTAGTAACAATTTTACTTAAGTTCCAGTGTCAGTAGGTTACAGACACAGATAAAAATATACAATCACATTTCAGCATGGAGCCGTGTTAGAGGTTGCAAACCTATAAGTTTAATATAAACTACATCTTGTCTACTGCTTGATGTGTCCTAGCAACCGTTGTAACATTAGTCTGAAAAAATATAGTTTTCTGTTGCACTACAAATAAGTATTTTACTCCTGCAATCGTATCCCATTCTCTAATATGGTAGCAGAGCGTGAGGAAGCAGAACGCGTATGATATAATTAATTACATTATCACGTAATAATTACGAAATCGCGAAAATGAGTAACCAATCCATCGCAATTGAAAAACTCTCCGGAGTAAATAATTACACCTCCTGGAAATTTCAAATGAAGATGTTGCTTATTCATGAAGACTTGTTTGAATGTGTCAACGAGGTCGATAAGAAAAATAAACCAGAATGCGAAGACAAGAAGAAACAGGAAAAAGCGCTAGCACGAATCTGCCTCAGTGTTCAGCCATCTGTTTACTCCGTTGTCAGGAATTGCAATACTGCGTTTGACGCCTGGAAGAATATACAGAATTCGTTCGAGGACAAAGGTCTGTGTAGAAGATTAGGTCTCCTCAGAATGCTATTTAGCTTAAAATTAGAGCAGTTTGAGAGTATGGAGGTGTATGTTACAAAAATTCTAGATACAGCCCAACAACTGCAAGACATAAATGCTTCTCTGGAAGACGAGTTCGTTGCTATAATAATGCTCAGTGGGCTCCCCAAGAAGTTTGACCCACTCATTATGACGTTAGAGCATAGTAGCCTTTCTCTCTCAAGTGAACTGGTGAAAACTAAACTACTCCAGGAGGCTCAGAGACGAGGTGATGCAGAGGGTACGGAACAGAATGCCCTAACGACTTCGACTTCGATCTCGAAGCGTCCCAAGTGCTTTCGATGCAAAAAATTAGGTCATTACGCTAGAGATTGCAGACAGAAAGCTACGCATAAGGATAAGCCATCTAGTTCCAGTTGTCAAGAGGAGGAGAAGGTTCAGAAAACTCCTGGTAGGACGACTATGTTGTCATCTCTGATGGTAAAGCTGGATCGAGATGTGTGGTACGTCGACAGTGGTGCAACTTGCCACATGACCAATAATAGAGACATTTTGCATGATTTTGTGTGTGATACGCCAAAAGAAATAAGCGTTGCGAACGGTGAAAAACTTTTTACAATGGGTCGTGGTAATGTGAAACTCTTTTTACAAAACCAATGGATAACTGTCAGTAATGTAGTTTTTATACCGAACTTGTCATGTAATCTGTTATCTGTCACTATTTTGACACAAAAATGTTTTGAAGTAAAATTTATATCGAATTTTTGTAAAATTTACGAAAACGGAAAGGTAGTAGCTGTAGCAAAACGGGATGCATGCGGTCTTTATAAATTAGAAACCGGGGATGCATCTATAAATTCCGTTTCGAGTGAACACAGTATGCCAGTAAGTGTCTCCTTGAGTACCCAGGTAGAGGTTCAATCTCAGGGTTTATGGCATCGTCGGCTTGGACATCTGAATAGTCGCAGCATGAACCTACTCAAAAGTGGTATGGCGACTGGTATCGACTATGATGTATCCACATACGAGCAATGTATCGCTTGTATTGAAGGTAAGGTTACTAATTTTCCTTTCCCTAAGAAATCTTTTTCACGTGCAAGTGAGGTGTTAGGACTGGTTCACACGGACGTGTGCGGCCCTATGCCAGTGAAATCTATAGGCGGTGCGAGATATTTGCTAACATTTATTGACGATTTTTCTAGGAAGACATTTTGTTATTCAATAGAATCGAAAGACAAAGTTTTTGAGTGTTTTTTGATTTTCAAAGCTCTTGTAGAGAACGAGACTAATAAAAAGATTAAAATCCTGAGAAGCGACAATGGTGGCGAGTACATCAATACGAGATTTAAGCAGTATTTGAGTCAGTGTGGAATCCGGCATCATACTACAGTTCCTCATTGTCCACAGCAAAATGCAGTTGCCGAACGCGCGAACCGAACGATTATGGAGGCGGTGCGCTGTATGCTTCTGGAAGCAGGTTTGGATCAACGTTTTTGGGCTGAGGCTGCGAACACTGCAGTGTACATTAAAAATCGCTCACCTACAAAGGCAGTTAGAGGTGCAACTCCAGAAGAAATTTACACTGGACGTAAGGTAAACTTAGATAACTTACGTGTGTTTGGTTGTTTAGCATATGCTGTACAAAATAATCGTAATAAACTGGATCGCAAATCTAAACCTTACATATTCGCGGGATATTGTGAGAACACAAAAGGATACAGGCTCTTGGATGTTGAGAGCTATAAGTTAACAATAGCGAGAAATGTTAAGTTCATTGAGAATCAATTACTCAAGCATCTGAACTTCACTAAAGTAGAATCAGATGTGATTATAGAACTTAAGACTCCTTGTGTATCCGAGAATAGAACAGAGTCAGAACAAACTTCTGTGACTACTGATGATGCTAATGATAGCGAAGCTTCGACCAGTAGCTTGGTCACAGATCATCACTCGGATGCTACTTATGTTCCAGATGTTTCATTTGAGACAGATGACTCGAGAGCAGAATACGTGGAAGCTGATGAGAACTTCTTCCTGTGTGGTTTTTTGACGGGGGAAGCGTGTGGCAGTGATGATCCAAGAACAGTTGAAGAAGCGTTGAATAGTCCTGAAGCCAGGCAGTGGCGAGCTGCTATGAAAGACGAGTATCAGTCCTTTTTGGACAATAAGTGCTTTACCTTAACCGATTTGCCGAAAGGTACAAAACCAATAAAGACCAAGTGGATATTTAAGAAGAAAAGAGGGCTTAACGGTGAACTATTACAATACAAAGCACGTCTAGTGGCAAAAGGATTTACACAAAAGTATGGAGTGGATTATTTTGAAACTTTTTCACCTGTAGTGAGATACGAAACCATAAGAATGTTATTAGCTTTGGCTGTGGAGTACGACATGGAGATTGACCACATGGACGTAAAAACAGCCTTTCTAAACGGTGATTTAAAAGAAACCATTTTCATGGAAATACCAGAAGGTTTTGAAAAAGGTAGAGGCAATAATAAGGTGTATCAACTACGCAAAGCTGTGTATGGTCTAAAACAAGCGCCTAAATCATGGAATGAAAAGATCAATCATATTCTTGTCAACAAACTCAACTTTAAGAGATTGGTCTCCGAACCATGTGTATACATAAACCGAAATGGCGACAAGTTTGTAATTATCGCATTGTATGTTGATGATTTAGTAATTTTTAGCAATTGTAATGCGGAAAAAACTAAAACTAAATCATTGCTGATGAAAGAATTCGTGATGAAAGATCTTGGTCCTGTAGAAAAAGTTCTAGGATTAAGAATCAGGAAAGAGAATGGCAAGATCACTCTAGATCAAAGTGCCTATATTAAAAAGATATTAGAGAAATACAAAATGCAAGACTGCAAATCTGTTGAAACTCCAATGCAGTGTCAAAAATTGAACAAAGCTGAAGAAAAGGATGACAGTTTGGAGTATCGAGAATTGATCGGATGTCTTATGTATGTAGCGGTCTGTTCGCGTCCTGATATATGTCATGCTGTAAGCGTATTAAGCCAATTCAATAACTGTTTTTCCGATGTTCACTGGAAAACAGCTAAACGTGTGTTGCGTTATCTTAAAGGTACAGTAGATTACTGCATTACCTATAAGAAAACTGGTTTATCTGTGACGGGTTTTGCTGATGCAGACTGGGCTTCTAATGAAATTGATAGACGTTCTTATACGGGATATGTTTTCAAAATTGGGAATTCGATTACTTGTTGGGAAAGTAGGAAACAGCGTACCGTTGCGTTATCGAGTACTGAGGCGGAGTACATGTCGCTCTCCGATGCTTGTAAACAAGCACTGTTTATAAAAACTTTCTTGCACGAATGTATAGGTAGTAACATTGAAATAACTATTTTCAATGATAATCAGTCGGCCTTGAAATTGACTGAAAGTAGTATGTTTCATGGTAGGTCAAAACATATAGACATACGTCATCATTTCGTCCGGGAGGCGGTCAGCAATGGTGCAGTAAAAATAAATTACATGCCAACGTCCAAAATGACGGCGGATGTCTTAACAAAACCTTTGTCGGTAGAGAAACATAAGTATTTTGTTAACGAGTTAGGTTTGGCTACTGATGTGTGTTTACAAGATAAGTTTAAGGGGCGGTGTTAGAGGTTGCAAACCTATAAGTTTAATATAAACTAACATCTTGTCTACTGCTTGATGTGTCCTAGCAACCGTTGTAACATTAGTCTGAAAAAATATAGTTTTCTGTTGCACTACAAATAAGTATTTTACTCCTGCAATCGTATCCCATTCTCTAATAAGCCGCACCGATCCGCGAATACACTGAGAATACTGTTGGTGCTGCCGCGAACACGAGTCATCAGCAGAGGGCGGAATAAGGTAGAGTTATTTGGGTACTTACACTGTTTTCATACAGCGAAAGAATAAAGTGGATATGCCTCAAATCCCGAGATTAATTTTAAAGAGCAGAATCCCGTGATTTATTAAATAAAAAAAGTTATTTGCTTTTACACCATTTAAACCACTGCACGCTGCTGCATCAACGACATCGGATTTTAATCTCGGGGTTTGAGGCATATCCACTTTATTCTTTCGCTGTATGAAATCAGTGTAAGTACATAAATAACTCTACCTAATTTAATTCCGACCACTGGTCATCAGGGATGCACACACGAGTCATCAGGGATGCACACACGAGTCATCAGGGATGCACACACGAGTCATCAGGGGTGCACACACGATGATTCGAGTCATCAGGGATGTACAAACGAGTCATCAGGGATGTACACACGAGTCATCAGGGATGCACAAACGAGTCATCAGGGATGCACACACGAGTCATCAGGGATGTACACACGAGTCATCAGGGATGCACAAACGAGTCATCAGGGATGCACACACGAGTCATCAGGTATGCACATCTATTTGTACTAATGGCGGCAAAACCATCAATATTTATTATTTGCAAACATCCCTGACGCACTACTACGCTACGGCAGCCGCAGCAACACCCTCAGTGCAAAGAAGCCTTTTCATTTGATATATCACACGGCACTGTTGGAAACGCTTTTTTTTTCTGATTTGCCCCCAAAATTGACTTTCAAAATTTATTTATTTATATTTTGCGTCCGTGTTTGGGTCACACAAGGTGCCGCTCATTTAATATAAGAATATTTGCTGCTATAAGTGTATGTTATATGTACTGAAGCTTATATTTAAATTATATTATAAGATGTTACAACAATATAATTATAGCAAATGAAAATGATACCAATCGTTATTTTAAATTTCGTTGATATATTAAAAATACTTACATCAAACATTACACACACCACAGAAGGCCATTTTATCTGGATGAGCCCTACTAGCCTGATTCAGTTAATTCCATAAACAGACACACGAATCCTATTAAGGTTCATTTTGACCATCCAGTCGTTGAAAATATCTTTTGAATTACAAAAACGCCAAATAGGTCATTTAACTGTACCCTGCTAATGCATGTTTGGCCATAAGTCGACTTCAAAGTAAAAATCGGAGTACTCGAGCATTTTTAATGCATGTGAATAGTGCAAATGCCTTTGTAGTACCTTGGCTACTATTATTTATCCTGGGCGCAGCTTGTTTGCTGTTTTGTAGTGGCTATTAAGTACTAGTCTTTATCCTGAAGTCACATTAGGCATCGACAAAGTGACCACTTCAGTCCCGAAAACGTGGTCATGCCAGAAGAGTAGTTAAAAAGCTCTGCAAACGTCAAAGGCAGGTCAGTTCGAACTTGCATTTAGTACTCGAGGTTACTCTTTCAATCGCAGTTTGAAACTAAAAACTATGTAAGAGGTAATTATGATATGTAAGGTCTTACATTAAAACGAAATTTCCCCTGTTCACCCCCCTAAATGTTGAACTACCAAAACCCCTTTTTGGTGCTCGTTACATCATAAAGGAAGCCGTGTACAAAATTTCACGTTCTTTTTCCCAGTAGTTTTGGCTAGGCGTTGATATACCAACAGTAATTTTTTGTTTTTTTTTTAATAACTAGCTATTGCTTGCGACTTCATCCGCATGGAATAGTTACTTTGGGCAGCCATTTTTATTTTTAAGAGACTAATTTTTCAAAAACGTTAAGATAAGATAATATTTATTTGCTAAACATGAGTCATACATACAAGAAAATATATGCATGCAAGATGGTAAAAAGAACAACATTATTAGGTACAGCATGTTTGCCACATGATGTGACGTGCAAATGTGTAGAAATGTTATTAATTAAAACATTCTCATAAAATAACAATAAAATAAGTTTAAAATTACATTTTAAATAAGAAAAATCAACAGAACATTAAAAACAAAAATAAGTTATTAAGACCGAAATACAATAATCATGTCAGAAATAAAAATAAAAATTAAAATAATAATAAAACTATTCCATTATAAATTAATAAACACAAAAAAATAATAATCAAATCAAGTAAGCTACTATGTCAATACAAATCTTTCCTCTAGGAACTCGTTAATGTTATAGTATGCTTTATTTACTAAATATGTCTTAAGTTTACGATTGAACATTAATTTTTATTTATTTTTTATCAAGTGCCTAAATACAAAGGTTCATGTAAAACAGCTTCAGCGATGACGGACTCCTATACAAATTTTCATCCCCTATTTCAAACCCTTCAAGAACTTTTTACGCGACAAAAGGTAGCCTATGTCCTCCTCCGAGGTCTAATCTATCTCCGTACCAAATTTCATCAAAATCAGTTCAATCGGTTTAGCGTGAGGAGGTAACAGACAGACAGACACACTTTCGCATTAATAAATATTAGTATGGATTTATTGATTTAATAATTTAAGCAAAAAAATAATTAGAGGCAGTCTTAATTCCTTACATAATTTTTTACCAGTCAACCTTTTGTTGATGCAGAGACAAATAGTGGTAAAAAACAACCAAACAACAGAAAGAAAAATCCGTGTTCATCGTGTTCATTGATTTCGGGATGGTCCCATATTACTCATAAAAATAATGATAAATACAATGACCCCTTTTCAGTTATTCTTTTTATTCATAGAAATTATATAAAATCCAAGCTTATAAAATCCCCTCGTAGGCGCGGGCCTGCGGACGGCGAGCATTGGGTGGCTCGCTGTCTGATCACCACCAGGCCCGGGTCGATGGCGCGTTGTGTTTCACGCTCGCCTCTAAGAGATGTCAGCATAGGAGACGGGGCCCGCTAGGGCCAGAGCCTGCCAGGGTTGCGAAATTTGTTCGAAAGAGTCACCGCGGCCCTAGAACGCAAAGGGCTTTAGTAGGAACACGGATGGGTTTTAGTCAGTAAGAGTCTGACACGCCCTTCCGCTCCGCCCAGAGCGAAAGAAGTCATTTGATGATTTCCCATCCTTCCAAAAAAACAAAAAAAAAAGCTTCTAAAATCCCCTAAAAAATCAGAGTACCACCTAATGGTTGAGTAAAACAAACGTTTCTAAAATTTAGAAACAAAACATTCGTTCCGTTCCATATGTAACAATGCAAAACGTATGCAAAATCAATATTACAAAACAAGTCGCGCATGCAGAATAAATACGTATTGCAAAACGTTACAAAAATATTGCAAGCGAGCTCAGTTACAGCCTAAAAACCTATATTTTGAGGTACTGAAATGACAGGCATTCGCAAATCGTGTGCCGAATGCATACATATGTATATGCTTTCGAAATAACTCCGGCCTGTTAGCATATTGATATCCTAAAATAATGTTGTGAATCGGCTTGTTTGGACGGCGGAAAAAGTCGAGAAGAAATGGCGGAAAAAGGGGCTTTTTGCCGTGAGTTTTTGGAAATAGGCGCTCGATTGTTAATGTTCTTATTGGTAATATTAATGTTTTTTCGCTGAAGGACGGAATGTTATCGAAGCAAAATCCTCAGAAGAAAGGGTAAGCAGATGTCTAGTAGGTACTGTCGAGGTGGAGCGAAGTACTACTAAATAATAGACTTATTTCGATTTGATTTAGGATATAATCCTGAAAGCTCAAGCTCGTCAAAATGTGAATCGTGTATCCTGCCTAACCTAATCTATGACGCTCAAACTTAAGACTTTGACTGAGGCTAAGAAGTCTAAACTCAAGGTTTGCCAAAGAGCGATGGAGCGTAGCATTTTAAAATCAAACTCACCGATCGAATCTGCAACCCAATAATACAATCTAGGATAGGCATCGCCAACGTTGGTGACAAGTCTACGAGGCTAAAATGGGACTGGGCGCCGGGCAGATCACACTTACAGGGTACATCAAGACTGATGGGCCAAGATCGTCAGGCAGTGGGTACCTCAGGACGGGCGTCGTAGCCGAAGCAGGCCAAAGAATCGCTGGCGTGACCATTTAGGTCGCAATTCTACTGGCGTTTTACGAGCGTTGGCGTGTCTCCGACGTCGCGAGCCTCTAGTGGCAAACGTTAATGTCGCATCAACACGACGTTAACGTTGCGTTTTTTGGCAATAGTTTGAGTAACGGTGGGATCGCGGCCTTAGACTCGTTCCTGACCGGAGATGGCAAAATACAAAGAGTATTATCATCAGCCTAGCCTTTTCCCTCATATATTGGGGGCGGCTAGCAGTCAAACCGGATTCAGCTGAATATCATTATTTTACGTGGAGCGGGGCTGCCTACCAGACATCCACAACGCGTTAACTGGGTAAAACGGTTTTTTTTTTATGAATGGTATATCATCAAATGACTCCTTCCGCTCTGGGTGGTACCTATGTTAAAATGGTCGCTCATCCACAGACCAACCTCGACAAGCTTTGCTTAACCTTGAAAAAGAAAAGGTCTCCCCACCTTCAATCATAGAATGGCTTAATGCCAACAATCTAAAAATTAATTTGACAAAAACTAAAATAATGGACTTCAAACTTCGACAAAGAACACCGACACAATACCAAATCAGTTACAAAGGAGACGCAGTACTAGAATCCAAAACCACAAAGTTTTTAGGATTGCACATTGACAATGATATGTCATGGAAATCTCAAATTATTTATATTATAGTGTTTGTTTAAAACTTTACCGATTCTCTTATGCCCTATACATGTTAGGTAAAATCGCAAACAAAACTGCCCTCCTAACGGCATACCACGGGTATGTAGCCTCAACACTAAGGTACTCGTATGGACTTATATTTTGGGGTAATGCTGCAAATATATATATCGTCCGAACTTTTGGCACAAAAAAGATGCATTCGAGCCATCTGTAAATGAAAAACAACAGATACATGTAAGCCGCACTTTAGGGATTTAAATATTCTGACAGTACCGTCGCTGTATATCTATGAGGTTCTGATGTTTGTAAAAAACAATATGCACTTGTTTAGTCATGTAGAAAGTAAACGTCGCTCAGATAAGGTAAAAACAATAGTTACTAAGACTGCTTTTGCTTATAAAAGTGTCTATGCAATGGCACCTAAACTGTACAACAAATTACCTTGTGATATTAGAAATAGTAAGAATAATAATGAATTCAAAAATAAGCTCTTTAAGCTACTAAATGACAAGGTATATTATTCAGTCAAAGAGTATTTGGATGACAAATTCTGATGAATATTTATAATTTATATTTTTTGATACTTTCATGGCATTATCACTACTTTATCGACAAAATTTTGATAATTTGACATGCATATACTCGTACTTTTGACATTATTATTAACAATTATTTTTTTTTTTTTTTTTAAATACTTTCATGACATTTTCCCTATTTTATTGACACAATTTTGATAATTTGACATGCATATACTCGTACATTTTATGTTATTAATATTCTAAAACTGATTTTGTATGCCTATCGGCGGGACATGGTCTGTACATTAATCTATTGAAAAACACCTGTAATCACCTATGTTCACAAAATGAATAAATGAATTTGAATTTGAATTTGAACCTTTGCCCAGCAGTGGAACAATACACGATAGAGGAAAAAATAATCCTTTTAAAGAAAATACTTTACTTAATTTTATTGAACCTGCCTACGGTCCGTCCTACCACTGCCTCTCATAAGATTCGAATTAGTTTTTATGTATTTAGATTCTGTCTTTAAGTTTCGGAACTTCCAAAGAGGTCCTGACGAACGAGGTTGGCTCAACAGTACATCCTTATTCACCAGTCAGTTTTGAATTGAACCATCAAAAGGGCCAAAATTCAAACTTAGGGCTGTTACTGAAAATTCGTATCGGATAAGTTTCACATTTAGTAGTCACACTTATTACTTTCACAGCCACCCACATAGATAAAAAAAAATAGGTTCCGACGAATTGAGAACCTCCTCCTTTTTTGCATATTTTCAATTCCATTTCAAATGCTGTTATTAGGGTATTAGTAAACTTACTTATTGTTTAGTTTATTCTTTTTTTTAAACTAACTTTTTACATTTTTAAATATTTCTTAAAAAATACAAAAACAAAAAAAAAACATTTAAAAATATAAAAAATAGTAGCCCACCGGTAGCGGTCAGGGCTCCAGAGAGAGGAACCTCCTAACAATGCGAGCCGTGTCCAGGAGTACTGCTTTCTGAATCAAGCCCTTGATCCAGCTGCCTAACGAGAGCTTCCTGAGGTGTTGGTCGAGGCTCGTGGCTATTAAGCCGTTAGCTGACACGACTATCGGTACAATGATTGCCGAGTTCACATCCCACATGTCGACAACCTCGCGAGCCAAGTCAAGATATTTGATTTGTTTATCTTTCTCGGCTTTCACGAGGTTCTCGTCATGCGGGACTGTTATGTCTACAATCATTGCTTATTGTTTATTGTTGGTATGGTTAGTCTCCTTTCTTTGAAATATGGAACCCATTTGGGTAAAGGCCTCCTCCAACTTTTTCCACAAATCCCTGTCCTTGCCTGTTTTCGTCCAGTCGTTTCCTGACACCTGGATAATGTAATCAGCCCACTGTCTCATAGATCTACCAGCATTCCTCTTTCCCTGTAGACATTTCCATCGTGTGGTTTCTATGGTCCAACTTTGGCTACGGACTATGTTTATATTACCAAAGCGTATCCGCGACATATATACTCAACGCACTCATACATATTCACAAAGTAATAGCTACATAATAAAATTAGCCTTTCATTTTACAGGACGTTTGTCAATACAGCCTGTATAAGAGAAATTACCAACCATTTTAAAGTTGCAAACAAATGAACATTCAAAATTGAACTGTATGTTTATTGAGTTACGGAGTCATGTTATGTTTTGTAACGGTAATAAAGGGTTGTATTCATATAAGGGCCACTCAAAGGGGAACAAATGCGAAACCAATTGGTAGCCGAAGGGTTTTAGATCTGTCCTATTAATTTTCCACGAATTTTAACCGGTTGTGGTCCCTTTAGTTATAAACTTTTAGATTTTAGTTTGGAAAATTGATAGTGGTAGATAATAAGGTTGGAGAGGGAATTTATTTATTGTTAAAATTGATAAAATTTATTTTTACTAACTTTACCCGTTTGACTTAATGATGACGTTAAGAGAGACGGCTTCGTCTTTTGTTTAGGTAATGATAGGTAGTATACCAAACTCCAATCTATCTAACATAGTTTTAAGATAGTGGCTGTTAAAAAAATAAAATAAATAATGTAGAGACATCATTTCGACCATAAATAAAAACACCGGCAATACTGGTTCATAGGAATATTTTGAAACTATTATAAATCCTGTCACCGAAATTAAAAATAAACTTTTCAATTACATTAAACGTTAAAAAATCTCAAACTAGTCAAGAATTGTGACTACTATTCTGATGAAATATTCCAAGCAGTCTATTGCAGTTAGTGACATCAAATCTGTGATAAAAGACAACATATTCGTATGAACGAGTATGGCCAGTGTTTTGATTCATTGTTGTATCGTCGTCTCCACCTTGTATAAAGTCAAAATCATTTATTTCAATTAGACCATTAAATACACTGTTAGATGTCAACATTTACAGTAAAAAAGCGACTGTAGTGCTCCATTTGCAAAAGGTATATTCTTATGGAGAAGACCGAACAAGCAACTCCATAGTACGTAACATAAAATACACTCTCTTCTGCCATTGTAACTCCTGAGAGCCAGAATCAACAACAGGAGCAGTGAAGCTCGACCAGTCCTTTTTTTAAGGATTGGAAATCATCAAATGACTTATTTCGCTCTGGTTGGAGCGGAAGGGCGTGTCACTCCTCAAAGAGGGGATTTATCGCAGCAATTGTGGCGTGCCCAGCGCTGGGTTATGACAGTTTCTGTCTCCATACCACCATGGTATCCTGCTTAAGCTCCGTTCGCTGCGCTGCAATTTGCCGCGGCAGCGGAGTTTCAGCTCAACCAGTCCTGGAGAAATAGTTTTGCAGCAACAGGCTGGTAGTTAGGGAAGTACATACTTTCTTTATTAGCTGTGATAGTTATCTAATCTATATATATCAGCTCTTAATGTCCCACTGCTGGGCAAACACCTCCCCTTCCCTGTTCCACACACGTATGTCCTCTGCCATTGCGGGTCAGCCTGTCCAGAAAGAGTCAAGTTTGTCTGTCCACTTTACAATACAGAAATTAACATATCTCCATGAAAATAACGTAAACAAAAGACAGGAGACTCATCGTTTATATGGCTTTTATGAGTGTTATTATAATAAGCGAAATGAGCGGAGTCATATGCGGAAGAGTGTGATGCGTTCGTATGCTGCCCACGCGCAACTTTAGTGATGCGATTGCGCGCCACGCGGTACGTGGCAGGGAGGCTGCAGAAATACCAGTCGTTTTGGGTACCTATCCTTTAATAGATAGATGGAAAATACTTTATTGTACACCTGAATAATTACACAACGCTTTTACACAAACTTAATTAATCGTACATACACCTCTATTTCTGTACATCACTCTTGAAAAACATTTTCCTCTTTCTAGGGCTGAATTTCGGCGGAGTTACCGTGGCCCTGGAACGCATAGGACATTAAGAGGAACACGGGTGGGTTATAGTCAGTAAGAGTCTGACACTCCCTTCCGCTCCACCCAGAGCGGAAGAAGTCATTTGATGATTTCCCATGTTAAAAAAAAGAAGAGCGGTTGCTGGGGGTTAAATAATATACTCAAAAAAAATAATAGCCGCTCGAGTCAAACTTCAAGGTACAGGGACTCTTGCCGTGGTCAGTCCGTGGGTGGGTGACCATCAATAACATACTAAGACTCCTCCGTACCTCGGAAAGGAAGTATTGCGTTTGTCCCGGCTGTCCATTGTACATCTTTGGCAGTTTTAGAGGTATGCGGAACAGGATGTAAAGCCCCACAATTCTCCATTGAAAAGTGAGGGTCCTAAGACTGGACGGTTGTTGCGTCCGGTGGGCAACTGCCCGATAGTTGATATTCGGACTGTTGTATATGTTCAAATCGCACGGAAAACTCTGATACCGCGATGCAGGATTTCGTTATTTGCTGCTGGCGGGATAGATGGCGTTGCGGTTATTTTTGTTGCCGTGCAAATTGCGCTTCGCTAGTTTTTTCTGGTGGCGGCATTCTGACCATCCGTAACAACTTGTAGCGGCATCATGCTACAAGTTGTTACGGATAGTCAGAAGGCAGTATTGCTAAGGGGTATCGTGTTATATAGTTTCTCGGTTGTGGAGTTCAGATTAGTAGTCGCTCTAAATCTTACTTTAAAATACTGGTACTCAGCTGCATCTGGTTTGACTGAAAGCAATATATTTGGGAAAAGTTTGATTCACAATCGACGTGCCAGAGACGCAAGCATACTCGTTGCAGAACTACTGTTCTTCTACCTTTATCTTACGAATGGATCATTGACTCGTTCGGCAAGCGAAGTCAATTTATTAACCGGGCCCGCATTATACCTAGTGCTTGTATAAATATAATGACTTATAAAAAATGTTTAAAATTCATGCAGTCATCATTACGACAGGTCATTATAAATAACTGCTGGTTTTGCGATGAAATTGCGTGTAGTGGTTTCTCTTTGAGTTGAGTTAAAATTGCGAGATTTTTTTAGTTGAAGGTTTGTCTATTCAAGTTGAGTGCTTGTCTGATTCTATTTGAGCCTGAAAATCTTTCAAATTAAATTAGGGTTTGATACGTTCTTAACATATATTCTCAATTTAAAAAATATGGGAATTTTGCTCAATTAAGTATTTCTGTACCGTTCTTCTGATTGAAAGATGATTGAAGCTCATTGGATATCAGTTAGTGTCAGCCCATCTCATCCTATGCCTAGGACGTACAACTCTTTTGATCCAGAGCTTAGTATAAAGTAAGAGCTGAGTGTAGTAAGGATTTGTTCCGGATTCGCCCACAAAGTTCGCCTAATTTTTATTTTGCCATGTTCGCCCCACTTTTCGTTCCTTATTCGCCGCGTTTATCATTTGTTATGATTATTTCTCATATGGTTGTTTGGTATATATTTAGATCTTTACATTCAAAATGTGTCAGTTTAAAAATTAACATATCTACATAAACAGGGTGAATTTTTAAAGTGTGCGAGGATGGCCAAATCCTAGAAACTATGAGGAATATGGAAAAACACCGAAAGGAGTCTTAAGCCCGATTTTCACGAAAACTAAAACTGCATGATTGGATTTTTGAAAATCGGTTATCCTCGGTGTCAGTTGCAAACTTTTTTTTTTATTAAAAAACTTTTTCGTTAAAAATGAGCAGCTTTCCTTTAGTTTGCCATGTGTTTTTACTTCCCAGAATTTGATCTTTATTAGCGACACTTTCGGATGGTGTAATAATACAGGCTGTATTTTTTTTTCACAAAACCAAATGGTTCGACTCCTGACTAGGAAAACTGATATTTCAAAAAACCAATAATGCAGTTTTGGTTTTCACCAAAATCGGGCTCGAGACTCCTTTCAGTGTTTTTCGATATTCCTCATAGTTTCTGATTTGATCATACACGCACACTTTAAAAATTCACCTTATTTTCTAACTACTGTTAAGAATAAATAAAATTATGCTTGAAAAATGGATTACTAAAATCAATCAAAATACATACGACAGCTTGTTAAATGGAAACGCAAAAACACATGAGTGAAAATCAATTAGGTACTGAGATTTAATTAAATTAAACGCGTATAAACTTTATTCAACAGTCGCACAGCATAACGTAATGGTATATTTGTAACTCTGTTGGTATACTCAGCACCAATTCAAAATGTCACATAATTTAAGCCGAAACACTTTAGTACAAGATTGTACAGCTGTATGTATGTATGTGTTGCGTTTAATATCAAAACAAGCGCATCGGCGTGCGTCAGTGCAACCTTGGGGCGTTCGCATTAAATACGGAAACTCGCGCGCATGTTTATTCGACTCGTAAAATTAAACCTACAAAGATGTAAGCAGGATGGATGGGACAATGTTTACCGGCAGTAAACTGCCTTCGACCAAGTTTATTGGTGTTTTTGAACATATTTGACAATCGTTACGGGTAATAAAAAAATATTTTTATTATTACCTAGTTAGTTTGTTTATGATTTCTACTCGTCTTATATACCACAGTATCTAAAGACTAAAGACTATGACAATTGCGTGTTGCATTGATGACTTATGGAACCGAAACGTGGTCGTTCACAATGGGCCTCATCAGAAGGCTTAAAGTCACCCAAAGGGCAATGGAGAAGGCAACGCTCGCATTTTCTTTGCGTTATCGAATCAGGAATGATAATATCTGCAAGAGAACCAAGGTTACTGACATATCCTGAAGGATCGCCAAACTAAAGTGGCAGTGGGCAGGGCACATTACTCGCAGAACAGATGGTCGATGGGGCCGAAACGTTCTGGAGTGGTGACTGCGTACCGGTAGACACAGTGTTGGAAGGCCTCCCACAAGGTGGACCAATGACCTGGTGAGAGTCGCGGGTAGCTGATGGGTGCAAGACGCACAGGACCGGTTGTTGTGGCACTCGGGGGAGGCCTGTGTCCAGCAGTGGACGTCTTTCCGCTGATATGATGATGATGATTGGTTTATGGAGGCCAGGTTGGCAGCCGCTCCATGTAAATACTAGTATTCAGCTGCATCTGGTTAGACTGGGAACCGACCCATCCATAATTGGGAGTAGGTTAAGCAGTTTGTTTGATTATTTTTTGCAAAATCACTTGCTTATTTTTGAGAGTCAATTGGTTATTTAAGAAACTTTAACAGTATCTGGACAGTAGATAAAGTGACGCCGAAAATATAAAAACGCCGATAGATTATCGGCGTTTTTATATTTTGTCAGTCGCTGGATTAACAAAATGTTTGATAGAACATTATCATCATATCAATCCCACAGTTTTGCCTTTCGTCTTAATCGTTTTCGCTATAGGAAACTTTTATCAGCACAGTTGCAGTTACTGTCCTGCCGGTTGATTCTGTAAACATGTCCAAGTGAAGGCTTGGGTGAAGTGATCACGAGGTGAGCTGTCAATCCATATAATAAAGATAGAATGACAGCTCACTTCGTGATCACGTGACATCTTGATTTTATGGATTGACAGTTCACCTCGTGATCACTTCACCCAAGCCTTCACTTCGACATGTTTACAGAATCGACCGGCTGGTTGCAGTCTGTATAGTCGACCGCAACGCCCGGGGAGATGACAAGACAGCCAACCGCTACCTTCCGCTAGACCGTTCAGGGGCCCTACTATGAAGTCTTAAAATGATAATGATTCCGCTCTAAGAGGGAGACGGAGCTATACATAGCGAATATAGCACTGTCCCGTTTACATCATCGGAATTGGATGGCATTAGCACGTTATAGTAGGGCTACTGGTAACGTTACCCTAAAGCGAACCACTTCCATTAAACTTCGCTTTTGTACAAAATGTCACGTTCTGGTGAGCTATTTGGTTTTATTGCATTAATATAATAATATTATTGCACTTCTTAAGCTACTATAAATAATTGTATTTAATATTGCCCGTTTATTTTTTTATATTTCCCTTGATGCTTGAACTAATGCCATTTGCACTGATTTGACTTGATTTATTAAGTTACTATTAGTTTTTAGGGTTCCGTACCCAAAGGGTAAAACGGGACCCTATTACTAAGACTCCGCTGTCCGTCCGTCTGTCCGTCTGTCACCAGGCTGTATCTCATGAAACGTGATAGTTAGACAGTTGAAATTTTCACAGATGATGTATTTAAGCCGCTGTAATAACACATTCTAAAAAACAGAATAAAATAAACATTTAAGGGCTCCCATACAACAGACATGATTTTTTTGCCGTTTTTATAGATAATGGTTCGGAACCCTTCGTGCGCGAGTCCGACTCGCACTTGGCCGGTTTTTTTAAATATTTTATTATTATCTAGCTTTAAAGGTAGTAAAACACAATAGTATTTTAACCCAAAGGTTGACTGGAAGGAAATGCCTTGTTGCCGTACGTCCGCCTATAATATACTACTGTTCATGAAGTTTAAATAAATAATCATGAAAAATATGTGTTTACTCCTCTTAGGCAGAGGAGTAAACACATACCCTCATCGGGGTACACGCGTGATTTTATGTTGTGTATGTAAAAAGAACGGCCGCCGATCGCCATGCCTGTTGTTGATTTTAACAACATTAATTCTTCTGACAGTTAGGTAAGCTGTCACTTCGGATTTTTCAGAGCAAAGCCTGTCATACGCAGTTTGTTATGAGAGTGAGTGGACTATCCTATTTTTTCCCGACTGTCCCAGAAGGAAGGTAATGTTTATTTCAACATATTTGCTACAAAAATGCATTTACGAAGCCTGTATACATTGTCCGAAAGTAAGAAATTACGAACCATACCATAGAACGTGCGGTAAAATAGGTACTCTCATCTAAGTACCTATTTTACAGCACTCCTCTTTGTATAGCGCCGTGCAGGATACGCACGGCGCTATACAAAGAGGAGTACGGATTTCTTTTTTAATTACAATTAAAAATATAAGTATTCTACCAAGGAGTTTCACATTACTGGAAAAATAAGCTGAATGATCAAACTTCCTTGAAAGCGCTTTTGCTCAATACGTTTGTCTCATTTTAATACTAAAGAGAAAATGAGGCGAAAGATGTAGTTCTAATTTTCACCACGCGCATGTGGCGCCAATTGCAAATTCGCGCTATTTTCAAATAAGGAACGTCAAAGATTGTTGCGACTTTTCGACTGATATCTAAAAACTAAAAGTTGGTTTCATTATCTGTAATATACTATTTTCTCGCAAATGTGTTAAAAACCTTGTGTGGCACACGTGCGGAAATTGGTTTTTACAAACTCCTGACTAATTCGTCTACTCGTTTGTAAAAACCAACTTACCGCACTAGTATCATAAATAACTATTGAGACTGTATGTATGTATTTAATAAACGATCAAACAATTTAAAAGCGAAGTATGCTTTGGAATTAGCAACCACCTTCATATCTTTGACTGACTAACCTTGACAATTCAAAAACCCCTTTAAGTGGTTAATTTAAATAAATGTTTTGAGTTTTTCTATAGAAAAATTCTTATAGAAATCCATGATAAGAATTGAGTGTACTTTTGACCAACTTAAACCCTTGTGGCTTTATTCCAGCTGCTTTAGTTTAGAAACGACACAAAACAATCTTCATAACTCCACCCAAAACCATTGACAAAACAATAATATATCTGACAAAACAATAACTATTATCTCTACAACTAATATCGACTTTAATACCCGAAACTCGAGACCAAAACTATCCTCCTCTCGGCTTGATTGGTAAAGTTATCTGGAGTGACACACTCCAGTTGATACTTTTACATGAACACGTCTAAGTCTATCACAAAACTGTACAACTAAGTTTTAGGAACTTGTGAATTCATTTGTCTGTCTGGCTGTTTCGGCGACAGGATTTTAAATACTGTTATAGAAAATGGCGAGCCAAATGTTGGGCCGAGCATGTTGAATGCAAATTGCACCAACGAATCGATTTAACTAAACTTGTTCTGTGAAATTAAGTGCTTATACTTTACGGAGATGATAAATGGAATGAAAAGACGCTGATCAGTCCATCCATAAGTTCACAAATGTGATAGCGATGTTTATTAGTGATTCGGAAAGGCTGTTGGATGACCAGACCGCTACCATACTTCAAGCTCATTGTCCTACTCACTTTTATAAGTTTCATAGACGCGTGAGTAGGCCGACGTGTCTTACACTCGGTTCACCCCAATGTCTATACCTACTACCTTAGACTAACTAATAAGTAAGCTGACATACTGGATATTCCTTCACCCAGTGCATCTTTTAGACTTGTGAGTGACCCGGCGGGGCCTACACACAAACCCGGCGGGACCTACACACGAACCCGGCGGGACCTACACACGTCTCTTACCAACAGGTTAGCAGGCACACTCGCTATCCCTGTAGCCCATATGTGCCCGGCGGGGCCTACACTAGCCGTTCACTCCAACTGTCAACAACATAGACTAACCAACAAGTTAGCAGACATACTTCCAATCCCAGCAACCCGTACGTCTGACAGACGTGTGAGTGACCCGCCGGGGCCTACACTAGCCGTTCACCCCGGCGCGGCGAGGCGGTCCAGACGACCTGTTACACACTTCACTTGCTACATCATCATTATTAACACCATGCTGTATTTTATGTGATTTGCATCCTAATACCATTTTTATCGAGCGTTTAATGGAGTTTGATAGACAACAACTGTTGGACTATTATAGCGGGAAAGCTGGTTTGAGGATTTGTTTACTTGTGGCGGAAATAAATGAAGTTTTATCTTTACCACGCATTAGTTAACAGGATTAAGAGAGACACTTCAAGTATTAAAACTTAATTGTTGGTAAAAAAACAGCTTATTTATAAATTTTAAGATACTTGTAGCAGCAATACTACTGCAGTGCAATCCTGTTAACATCTCATAAACTTAGGTGAAGTGAAAATGAAGTGAGCTGTCAATCCCTACTAAACAAAATGGAATGACAGTTCACTTCATGGTCACTTCACTAAAGCTTTCACGGTGAGATGTTAACAGAATAGACCGGCTGTGTTTTAGGTGTGAAGGAATGGCTTGTAAAAACAATTACAAATCACGAAATTAGCAATTCTTCCTCACAGCATATCATGAAACTTAATAATACGCAGAATATGCAAGATACCTTGGTCTAAAAGATAGTTAAGAACTTATTTGAAAAAGAGTTGAGAGAGTTAGAAGTAAATTTGAGCTTTCCATCATTTAAAAATCTCTTTCTTGTTCTTTCGAATGGTGTGGGGATTAAACGCTATTAAAACGATAAATGATTTTCATTTCTTGCAAATAGGTTACCAAATATATGTATAATAACTCTTTTACACGTTAATTTTTCTATCTCAAAATCTTCTAGATGAGGCTGGCCTTAAAAGGTAACGTCTACCTACATATACTTAGCATATTACAGTCATTAAGACAAATCAGAAGCTACATTCCCAAACTATAAATAATTTTAAGCATCATATTTTGCCAGCAAGTCATTGACCGGGCGCACAATTTTTCACACGAATGAACTATGAATGAAATGCTAACTGAGAATTAATGAAGTACAGACTAACAAACGACAAAAAGATCAAGTGTCACATTGTAATAAACTTGTTTTTGTTGAGTTTTAGAGAATATTTAAAAAATATATAACTATATATGAGTTTTTCTTAATTATCTTACTACAATTGAGACGTTTTTTTGGATAACTTGGTAACAGAACTAACTTAACTCATGTTCCACGAATTAATAATAATATCTTGGGACAACTCATACTCGGTCATCCGATCCCAAACTAGGCAGAGCCTGTACTATGGCAACCAGACAACTGATAAACATACTTATGTATATCTAAATACATACATTATAGACAAATTACACCCAGACACAGAACAAATGATCATGCTCATCACACAAACATTTGTCCTGGGTGGGAATCGAACCCACGACCTCCGGTTTAGCAGTCAGGGTCACTAACCACTCGACCAACAGGCCAGTCCAATTATGTTAACTACACATTCTCAATTTAGTAACCAACCCTTTTTATTTACCCAGGAACCAGCTTACTTTTATCAGTTCTTTATTGTTGAACTTGAAGATCGAGTAGGTTTTTTTGTTTCATAAATATACACTGGAGAAAAAACTCTGTAGAAAGGTTTACTTAATGCCTTGACATCTGAACATCGCAGGTGCAACTTAAAGGAAATTCAGACAGTGAAAAAAATACAATAAATAAAAATACAACGTGTCACAGAATAAACGCAATATCTGTTAAGGGGTCATTGTACTCATCATTATGAACTAGTTTTACCATGGGACCAAAACTGAAATCGTGAAAAATAAAATCGTCTGTTTCATACATTTATGTGCGAACAACTCGACAAAAACAAACTTCTGGTTTTTTTTTGTTGTATACATTCTCATATAGTAATATTTAAATTTGTTTTTGGTCATGTATATGTATAGATGGTACCGGAAAAATGCAAAAGAATGTAACAATTTTTTCTTAATAAGACACGGATCTATTGTCAATTTTTGAATTTGGATGGGATTGATTGTATACGTTTTCAAAAATCAATATCCAGATATAATTTATATTACAAAAAGTAAATAAGTTACGGACTACCCGAGACAATGTATCATCAACAATAACATTGCGACGTAAAATTCAAAAATACTTCCTACAACATCAGCACAAAGAAAACACTTATTCAAATAAGGGCCCAAGGTCTCTCATAATTATTGTCTTCTACATTTCTAGCACTAAGACCCCTTTGTCACTTCCGCGTAGCCCTCATGAGTGTTCAACAAAGACCTATGAAAGTGCACTGACTCATTGTCTGGTTCATTACGACGCAGCAATTATGGAGTTATTGTTGGGACAGGCAGACAGACTAATTAGGGTTCAGTTAGGAAAATCATTTTGTTAATTGATTTTGGGTGTGTGGTAAGTTTTGGTGTCGATGTTTGTTGTTCTTTGTTTTATTGCTCGAGGTTAACTTTGAAGGATTATTGATACGTACAGAATAAATATTAATTGATTGCGAATAAACGTAGTACGTATACGTATAGCATACAGCGTTGCGGCTTGTTTAAGAAAAATCTTTCCTTCTTTGGCTTTTTTTTGTGGATCAATGTTTCTGTAGTTCTCTTACTCATCTTATCTCTTGAGACCGTGACATAGTTTTTTTTTATTAATGTTATTTCAAACATTTCTGGCTCATTCGTACTCGTATATCCTTGTTTGTGCGTACTGTGTACTAACTGTGTACTAAAACTACTTATTTTTTCTTTTACTTGAATGTGCCCTGGTGGTTGAAAGTGTCATGCTTACTCAAAAGTCTAGCTGATGGTGGCGCATGTGTTGAATCAGTATGGTTGAGCCGAATGGTGCTGACGCGTGCGTCATGTTCGTGAACGGACGCCGTCAGTTGAGACTGGTCATCTCTCAGCTGCCATGGTTTATTTTAATGATTTGTTTAAAACATTGTAAAACAAAAATGATTTAAAAGAGTGTCCGTGGAGTTTCTTGCACGTTCTTCCCCATAGATATCTACGCTTTGGAACGTGCAAATAGCTTCATCTCTCTTGACTGACTAACCTTGATAATTCAAAAGTGCCTGTAAATGGTTTAATTGAAATAAATAATTTAGGTTTGAGTTTGTAAATGTGGCCTGCCCAATCACACTTTTACTTTGCCCAGTGAGACAACATAATACGCTTATTTAATAAAATGATAGTTTTAAACCTCAAAAACAAAATATTCGAAAAAAATTGGTTCTCTGTAAAGTCGGTTTACTGACGATAGTTTAACGTGACAACGTCATAACAAAACATTGATGAAATGATCGTAACGTTACAATGAGCGTAACGTTACAATGAGTCATCCTTTTTCGTGCCTGCAGCCGGCGTTCTATGATTTATTAGACGTTGTCAAAAATATTAAAAAATATTTATGCGGAACCATCACACCAAAACTAATTAAGTATACAAAATGTGACCCACTTTTATTGAATACGGCGTAAAATTTTCAGTCGCTCAACGTTTGTTAGTCATTAAATGATTCACTGCCTTAATGTTTAAATTGCTAACAAAACCATAATTGCTGCTAGTATATATTTTTAGATGTTAAAACGTAGTTTGTATGTGTCACTCTTAATTTCTGCTTTATGAAGAGATGTGTTAATTTCCGTGTTAATATAAAATTATTTATTTTGATGTCTGACTTTGCTAAACTAATGAAATGACTTGTAATATCTGTGTTCTATTTTTTAAATTTTTTTTATTGCTCTTGACTCTAGTCTAGGTCATAGATGACAGAATATTTAATTTCTATTATTTTATCTATGTATAAGAAGTACTTAGCAAGTACCTATGTATCATAAATACGGTGAGAGGGATTCATGAGACTTATATTTTTTTTTTGTTGTTTTGTTTTTTGAGGAGCTCGTGGCTAAAGAATAACAGCCGCACGGGTTGATCAAGGTTAAGCAACGCTTGCCGAGGTCGGTCTGTGGATGGGTGACCATCCTAACTGTGACTCCTCCGTGCCTCGGAAAGACGTTAAGCCGTTGGTCCCAGCTGCCATTTGTAGATCTTTGGCAGTCGTTACGGATTGTCAGAAGTCAGTAAATCTGACTCCAGTCTTGCCAAGAAGTGCCGTGTTATCCAGTTAATGGGTTGTGGAGGTCTGATAGGTAGCCGCTTCATGTAAAACACTGGTACTCAGCTGTATCCGGTTTGACTGGAAGCCGACCCCAATATAGTTGGGAAAAGCCTAGGCAGATGATGAATAATTGAGAAGAATAAAAGTGGCATTAACCCTACAAAAATTAGGATAAGGTAACAGTTATTTATGATAGTCGAGGGCTTACCGTAGTCACGAGTTTTTGTAAACTAATTTCAGCACTTGTGTCATACAACGTTTTTCAACACATTTGCGAGAAAATAGTACAATAGGTAATGAAACAAACTTAGATATATGTCGGAAAGTTGCAATAATCTCTGACGTTCGTATGACGTTTGAAAATAGCGCGAATTTGCAAATGGCGCCACGTGCGCGTGGTGAATATTAGAACTACATGTTTCGTCTTTCTTTTGTTTTGCCATGCATAATCTCCGCAAACGAGGTGTGTAGTAAAATAGGTACTAAGATGAGAGTACCTATTTACCGCACGCAATTATTAACTTTCGAACACTGTATACAGGCTTCGTAAAAGAGTTTTTTGAGCAAAAGTGTTGAAAAAAAATCAGTGATCTTATAGCAAAGACTATTTAACTCTTAGTACTAGCAACCATTAAATTTTCATTACATAGGTAGCTAAACGAACTAAAGACTAAATAGTCTAGTACAGATTAGCAGTTAGTTTGTGAGCAATATGTCCCGATAATTGTGTAGTGTAGCTAGACAACGCTGTTTACTTCAAGCCTCTTGTCGTTGGTAGGGTTGGCACAAAGGTGGTTAAATTTTTTTGTAGATGACGTATCTTTTTTTTTTTGGACGGGGTCCACTCGCAGTTCAGCACACTAAGGCTGGTTACTGCTTAACCGGACTATCCTGTGGTGGCCTCAAATGAATTAAAGGCTCCCAGCTAGGGCTTTAAAACTAGCTAAATTATACTAAATGACCGCTCGCTAGGGCATCCCCTGCGGGATACTGACCTCGGCTTATCGGCGTCATTTCGGGAGGACAGCAAGGGACAGGCTGGGTCATATCATTATTATTTTGGGGATTTAAAACTACGGGCTCAGCGACGCGGGCTGGCTCGGAAATCAAAGGTCGGGGAGGGTTTTTACTGGGACGTCACGACGGGCCTCGGCGGCGAGGGCGGAAAACGGAACGCGGTCTGTTTTTGTATTTACTAAGAGTGCTGGTTTCCCTACGGCTCTCTTGTATCTGGGTGATGGATGACGTATCGATTTTCTCGCCACTTTCTAGTTAACCCAGCTTTATCAATGCCGTGAAACTCTGTTATTGGCTTAAGAGATAATTGTCATCATCTCGGTATCACAGTGCTATGTATGCATATTCTAAGATGCTAGTAACTTTAACGCAACTGCATTGGGAATT
The DNA here is from genome assembly GCA_002192655.3 of Mamestra configurata. Classification (NCBI taxonomy): domain Eukaryota; kingdom Metazoa; phylum Arthropoda; class Insecta; order Lepidoptera; family Noctuidae; genus Mamestra; species Mamestra configurata. The sequence continues at coordinate 780,005 of NDFZ01005484.1, forward strand.
CATAACTCATGTAAATTAATAATAAGCTTGGAGTTTCCAAATATATAAATAAAACGGTTTAATGCACCAACAATCTTAATTTATAATGCCTATAGACAATTACAATTGCGAAAATTGTTTGATTTTTTCGCTTTAAGGCCTAAATCGCCAAACCAATGTTTGTGAGTTTTAGGCTACAGGCAAAAAGAAGTTAGTAGAACATATGTATGTTACAAAAAATTGGATTTGAAAATACATTACTAAAAGCGATAATAACTTCCATACCAAATATCAAATATCAATAGAAATGCCAAAGTTCCTCCCTTATATTATAAAAAGGTATTCTACCAGGTAGGAAAAGTTGTTATATTGGACTAAATAGAACAATTTTTCCTCTTTTCCTGCCTCAAAAATATTGGACATGTATTTTTTGCCATTTCAAATCGCTAAAAATGGTAAAGTAAAGCGCATTAAAGTTCAAGAGACGGGGCTGGTGACGTCACGTCGCTAGTAAAAATTGTACTATCGTAGTGACGTCACGCGAGTTTTCAACGCACTTTAATCGTATTTTTTTGTTTACGTGAACAAAAAAATACGTGTCCAATATTTTTTGGAAATCTATCTGACAGATTAATTCGATTTTTTCAGTATAATACCCTATTACGAATATAACTCTGTCTTTCTTCAAATCTAAACATCTGAAAGGATTTAGATTAATTCAATATTGAGAAAAAGACATAGGGTATCTACTTTTTATTGAAGCAAATTCGACTTCACTTAAGTTATTGTACAACCGCCAGCACATCAAGCTACCCGAATCTGTCATTTTTTTCCAATCAACCTTAAACCTAATGCTCTAGCAATAAAGTTGACAGTCTTTTAAAGAAATTTGACAGATTGATGTACTTAGTAGGTACTGCTAATATTATAATTAAAATTTTCCTACAACTTTTTTTGCCAACCCTACTACCCTCGTCTCCAGTCTTTACTTTTAATCTCTCTTTATTTTCTGTCCGTACGAGAGAGTGTTGCGTATTTGTCTTTTGTCTAGCGACTTCAGCGGACTGGAAACAGGAGATTGTGTCTAAATACAGACAGATACACTGGTTTAATCTATATCGCTGACATAGAGGCTTCTTTATTACTGCAAGATCTACTGAAGATTCTTAGTATGAGTTTTTTTTTCTCTTTTTTAGGGCTCCGTACCTCAGAAGGAATAAACGGAACCATTATAGGATCACTTTGTTGTCCGTCTGTCTGTCTATCAAGTATCAAGACCCTTTTTCACATGCACGCGTGGAGGTATTAAACTCAAATTCATATAAAATACTCAAGTCTACTGTCCCTTGGAGCTGTGAAAAAAATCAAACTTCTAAGCCAACGCAATCAAAAGATACAGCCGTTTATGCTGCAAATTTTTGACACTCGCAAGGGAATCAAAACCTATACAGGGTACTTCCCGTGAACTCAGAATCTTGAAATTTGGTACGAAGCAACGTGTTATAGCACGGATACAGAAAAAATTGCGAAAAGCATAAATTTTTAGTTACATCATATAATAAAAATATTTTACGGAACCCTCGGTGCGCGAGTCCGACTCGCATTAGGAGTTTCTCCTGTATCGTGGGTGCGTTTACAAACATGTAAACTCACATACACAAACAGCTAGACCCGGAAAAATATCTGTAGGCCATACGAATATTTGTTCCGTGCGGGAATCGAACCGATACGCAGCGCAGCAGCCAATCGCTCCACCACTGCGCCACCCGGGTCGTCAAAAAAATTTCATGCTTCATTGGCAATTAAAAAGTGAGGAGCACGTGGCTTAATTATAACAGCCGCATGTGAGTATCTTTGAGGTTAAGCAATGCTTGCCGAGGTCGGTTCTTAGATGGGTTCCCATCACATATCGCGACTCCTTCGTCGGATATTGCGTTTAGCCGTGGTCCCGGATCTCATTGAAACATCTTTAACAGTCATGTTGGGTCAGAAGAAACTCAGAAAATTTTTCACTAGTCTTGCCAAGGAGTATCGTGTTAACAACTTACTGGGTAACCAAGGTTACCGCCAAAGCCCGAAGGATCACCGATCTAAAGTGGCAGTGGGCACTTTTGCTCGCAGAACAGATGGTCGCTGGGGCCGAAAAATTCTAGAGTGGCGACCGCGTATCGGAAGACGCAGCGTTGGAAGGCCTCCAACAAGGTGGACCGATGACCTGGTGAGGGTCTTGGGTAGCCGATGGATGCGAGACGCACAGGACCGGTTGTTTTGGCGACACTTGGGGGAAAGCCTGTGTCCAGCAGTGGACGTCTTGCGGCTTAGATGATGATGATGAACTGCTGGGTTATGGTGGTGAGACAGGCAATCGCTTCATATAAAATCCTAGTACTCCGCAGCATTCGGTTACCCTGGAAGCCGATCCCAATATAGTTGGAAAAGGCTCAGCAGATTGGTAAAGTCAAAGTCAAAGTCAAAGTCGAAGTCAAAACGTTTATTCCAATTAAGCCATTAAAAGGCACTTTTGAACGTCAACTTTACAATAAACTGAATATGTATAAAAATAAAGCGACTCTACTGTCCATTCACAAAGATAGATTCTTATGGAGTAGACTTACCAATAAACAATTCTTCTCTTGCCAGACTTGCGGAATTTGTTCGAAAGAGTCAATTAACAATTAGTCAGTAAGAGTCTGACACGCCCTTTCGCTCCACCCAGAGCGGAAGAAGCCATTTGATGATTTCCCATCCTTAAAAAAATAAACAATTCTTCTATTAACCACGGTGATAAGTGCCTGACTGTCGATGAGGCGTTGTTTGTAACCTATGTCCGGCTGTGGACGTGGTTCAGTTGAAATGATGATCTATTTGTTTGAGAAAAACGTCAACTGCTGGACATAGGCCTTTTTTTTTTTTTTTGATATCGAGGGGAAATCCTCATGGAAATCCTCCACCCTGGGGCGGGTGGAGGGGTCTGTCAGACTCTTACTGACTAAAACCACCCCGGTGTTCCATCTCCCACCTACGCCGGGGATCGCGGGAACGTAGGCGACTTCCGCAATCCCCGGCTGGTGCCGGCCCGCCTCTGCGGGCCACCTCGCGTCGGCGAGGGGAGTGAGGTGTTTAACTCCCCTCGCTACGTCAAAGAGGGGCGCACGGGAACACCACGCGCCGCCACCTCGGGTCCGGATGAGTGGGGGGCGACGGACATCCCCAAGTCCGCCGCCCCTGGACCCAGTTAGGGGGGCCGGAAGAGGGCAGCGTATGCCCTCCTCCGACGCCCGATGCGCCTGCTGCGGGCAGGGAGAGCGGTTGTGATCTCCCTCTCCCTTTCCGCAGCCTCCTTCTGCGCGATAACTGTCTCGCAGAAGGAGACCACCGCGTCCCAGGACTCCTCACCGCCGACCATAGCATGGACTACGGCCGGCAGCGAGAGGTCACCGCCTACAACAGAGATGAGGGCACGGCGCGGCTCCTCCCAAGCTGCACACTCTGCAAGCGTATGCCGTGCCGTGTCCTCCCGACAGTCGACGCAGTGGTGGCATCGAGCGTCCGGCTCCCTGCCTATGCGACACAAGAACCTCCCGAAACAGCCATGCCCCGAGAGGACCTGCGTCGCACGAAACGACAGGGAGCCGTGCCTTCTCCCGAGCCAGAGGTCGAGCACTGGCCGGATGGCCTCGATGGTGATGAGGCCCCCAAGTGTTGCAACAAAACCGGTCCTATTCGTCTCGCATCCAGCGGATTCCCGCTGTCATGACCCGGTCATCGGTCTACCATTTGGGAGGCCTTCTAACAATGCGTCTTCCGTCACCTATTTTCCGTAACCTAGCTTTTAATTATTAGCGGCCGATTTCAGTAACGTATCCAACTTTAACCAACTGTCAAATTAGCTACCAACAGTAGCTGAAACGTCATGGTTGCCTTTCAAACATGACGTTTCAGCTACTGTTGGTAGCTAATTTGACAGTTGGTCAAAGGTGGATACGTTATTGAAATCGGCCGTGAGAGGTTAGTGTACTTAATACAATTAATAATCAAATAATTACTTCGCTCAGAATCCATTACTTTAAGTGGCTTAACTTCAGGAAAGCACATGTTTAGAATTATTTGTCTGAAACAGTGTCCGTTATTTTAACTGGTTTTGTCGCTTAATCCATTTTTTCCGGTAGCATTATCATACATAGTAGTACAAAAAGAAGATACATTATCTATTTTACTGCTTAAACCAAGCGTGCCACGCAAAAACCAACCTTATGAAACCGAAATAAGGATTACAAGTAACTTTCAGAACTGTATGTACGTTTAATTGTGGTAATGGACACGTTTTGGCTCAGTTTCATTTGGCCTTGACGTTTAAATTGCTTTTGTCATCAATCATACAGAAATGGACTTTATTTCGTGAGCATTTACGGGTTTCGGGCATGCAAAATATAAGCTTGTATTGTGAACTTGACATTTGTTCAGTTAATGTTGACAGCTTTAATTTTATGAGACACTGAACTAGTATTTTGCTTCCCAAAGGATGGCTGGTTTGAATAAAACCAGTAAGTCCTGTCATAAACGGAGAATGGAGAATTACTTCAACAGTTCTTTGGCTGATAAAGAGTGACGTGGCTAAATAAATCTTTCCATATGGGTTAGTGAACAAAAAGATAACTAATTAATTTTAAAAAAATATTTTAGTTTTGTATAATTTATGTGTGTCTATATTTTCGAGCGTAGGTATGGCACTCGTGGGCTGCAGCTGAAAATCAGCGTCAGGTGGTATACCTTGTGTAGCCATCTGGCATTATGCTGAGCTGAGGCCCTTTGGCATTGTTGGTTTTCAGTATTTATTTTGTTTAATTTCACGGTGTTTATGTTTTTTGTAATGCTAATAAACACAATTTTCTCTCTTTCTTTCTTTCTAATTCATATGTTAGTAAACTTATTATCTGTTTAGAAACTAGGCTGTTGTTGGAAATGCATCTCCGAACAACATCACCTAACAAGGGAGAATCGTACCTCCCCGCTATGGTTTTGAGGATGGAGTTGGAGCTGACACGCACTCTGCAGAGTAAAAAACTCATTCCACCAATCAAAACACACAATTCGTCACAATAATTTTGCTATAATTTTCATTTGAGAAACTGGGCTTAAATGTCTCGTCATATGTTTTTAAGTACCTGCTGTCTCACAATCCAAAACACTCAATAAAAATGACAACAGTCTAAAACTTATGAAACATTCTAATAACCAACAAAGTTTGACGAAATTGATCCCGAAATGTCTCTCAAGCAGTTCATGCGACCTGCTAATCTATTCCAGGGCTTTAGCCTCCGCTAATGAGATTGCTAAAGGTCTACATCGACGGCACAATGGCTAGGTATGTGATGCGGCTAATATTCCTTGTATATTGCACATCACGGGCGGAGGTCAGTCACCGCGTCTCGGCGTCTTACACCTAGACTGTGCTGGAGACCCTAGATGTACGAATGGAGGTCTGCTCAGGATCATCACCTTTTTTAAGGAGGCAAACCCATTATACTCTTCCCAAGCACTACAACTCCTGAAAGCCAGAATCATCAGAGGCCAACATAAGAAAAGCGACGAGAGTATTATTATTTAATACTAGCTGCCGCCCGCGGCTCCGCCCGCGTGATTGTCGAATTATGCCAAGGGAACATATTCCCGGGATAAAAAGTATCCTATGTGTTATTTCAGACTGTAATCTGCGACTGTGCCAAATTTCATCAAAATCAATTCAGTAGTTTTTGCGTGAAAGAGTAACAAACATCCATCCATCCATACTTACAAACTTTCGCTTTTATAATATTAGTAGGATTAATTAATCCATCCTATTTAATATTAGTTAATTCTTTCACTCGATCTGTCTTCTTATAGAGACAGACCGAGAGATATAGGGTTGGTCTCCACGAGAAACTATTTTGACTATGAAACTCTATGAGTCCGGAAACCTTTCAACTGTCTTGGATCCCACACCGAAATTAATCAGAAAATAACAGCGGAGGAGTATGAAAAATATAATTTCCACTTCCGTAGGAGACAAAGCAGAGCTGCAATCATCATCGGTTTGCCCTTTCCACATTATATTAGGACTGGCTTAGACTGGAAGCCGGATACAGCTGACTAGCAGTGACTGGACAGCACTGGTCTGGTTGATAGCCGGACTTCTAACTACCCGTAACTTTCAGGATGTTTTTTCTAGATGAAGCTAGTAGCTTGCTTGCCATAGTGAAGTAACAACTTCTGACTGGAGAATGTCATCCAATACTTCGATACTCTTTTGTACTCTACTGGAAGTGCATCAATCCTTGTCACTATATGGTATAGCTTTAAAATTTACTATACGACCTCATTTCTTACAAGAACACTTTTTCTTCAAACCCCCACATCACCCCAGAATTATTTATTTAAACTTTATGTACAATAGTGGTACATGGGCGGACTTAATGCATCAAGGCATTCTCTACCAGTCAACCTTTGGGTTATAAAGACTGTGAATTAATCAGGTAGACCTTCAAAAACTGTACTTTTTGAAGTAATTCGCCACATCCATAATTATCCTGTCCCTACTCACATCCAGGTCGGTGTCTCGGCATTTTGTATATACGTATAAACATCAATCGCGAACGGGGACGGCCAGACGGCTTGCGATATTTAAATTTTGAGACTTTAACTTTTATAGCCATTTTGTTAAGCGCACGCTCGCAAATGGAAGACGTGATTTTTAAGAGGATGTGAATACGTTACTGGCTGTAGCGATTCAATTTGTGGGTAGATTTCAATTTGGTTAAATGTTCTAAGTGTTTTTTAAGATTGTGCTTTTTAGCTGGCCAACTCCGATGGCTGTGACCTTCGATAAGAACTGGTGGACTGGTGTTGGATTTAGTAATTCACCGGCCCGTTGTTACAGTCTATTGAGTTAATAGAATGTAACAGGTCCTAATTTTTTTTTTTTCCTTTGACTTCGCACGGTTTGTGCATTTAGCCAATTTCACGTTTGGTTTAGGTCCTATATCTATTTTTATGGTGTACAATGAAGAGTGTTCTATGTCTCTGTCTGTCTGGTTTTTTGTAGCCCTGGACATGGAGAAGCATATAGAGAATGGTAGGCTTTACCTTACAGTAGGGCATTACAGGCTTGCTATAATAAAAAAGTATTTAATTTATGTGGGTCACACTGTAAGTTTTTAGAATAGGCCAGTAAGAAAAGCAGCCGATGAATAATTTATTTGTATTTCGAATTAGGAACTCTTTGGGAATTTGGCGGCAATTTTTTTTTTCAGGTTATTCTGCCGGTAAAAACTGCAGAAACACGTCATCATCTGCCTAGCCTTTTCCAAACAAACTTACCACTACAAACACAACACCACGACTTACTTTTACATGCTTTTTTTATACAAATAAAAAACTTATCAACTACAATTATAACAAAAATAAAATCAAAAAATCAAAAACGCATCACTATCAGCTCATGTCATTAATTAAAACGAGTCACTGGTCACACCATAGACAAAACAGAACACAGCTCAGCAATCTAAAAACGGTATGTCGTGTGTCGAAATGGATTTGACTAGAAAACATTTTCGCTCAATGATTTATTATGACTTTCGTTGCGGACTTACAAGGTCAGGTACGGGTCAGATAAGTAATCTGCCCATGAAGAATTGTGGTTTAAAGTTGCGTTCGGTAAGACTGGAAGCTGAAACCAACAAGGTGGAAATAGGCTATGCAGAAATTTAGGTACAGGCATTTTATAAAAAAAAAAATCCTACAGGTAGACATAAGACTTTAGACATCAATTTATTTCTAGAAACATGAGTATACATACAAATGGGACTGCAGGTTGTTCATAAACAATAAAGATTCGTCATGTTCGGCCTTTGTGGCATACAAATATATAGGTAAGAACAGTCATTCATTGGTATTTAAACAAAGCTAAAATTATTATTAATTTGTCACACAAACTATAAATTGAATTTAAACAATAAATAATAAATTTGAATAAAATTGTCCAATAATAAATAATTATATGTATAATAATAATAATTATAAATAATCTAATTATTAATTATCAAAATTATATATTAAACTAGCTGACCCACGCAACTTCGTCTGCGTCACATTGTTATGAATGCTCGGCTCTTATTGGTTGTAGCGTGATGTTATATAGCCTATAAGCCTTCCTCAATAAATATACTTCCTAGGATTAGCGCGTTCTATCAAACAAATAGTCAAGAATAACTAACTAATCGAGTGGTAAATGATCAATTATCGACCGCCGAAAGTAGAAAATAATTAAAACCCTAATATCGCTATTAAAAAATAGGGGTTGTTTATAGAAGTGTGAAAATTTAGGGTTGTATGTATTTTTAAATGCCATATTATAAAAAATAAAAGAAATTTTTTTGTTCAAAAATTAAAAAAAAAATGTTAGTCCACCCCTAACATTTTTTTTTAAATTTTTGAACAAAAAAAAAGGTTTACTTATCGGTACGGATCCAGATTCTAACGTGTTCCTGAAGTCAATTCGAACATTCAATTCATGCTTTCAGATGACATCGTTCGGAGCAACAGAAATAGTTCTAAATACTAATGCAAATGGTCAACAATACAATTCTTCATTCAAAATCAGAGGCCAAGTTTATCATAAAATGGGCTCATTGCTGCCAATGCCAAACGAAACACTTTCATTTTTACAGATCTACTTTATGGGCGGCGAGGATTCCGGAAGCGCACTTGCCAATCGCGTGAATGCACGTTGTGGCATGCTCTCGAGTGGGTAAACCATCCAGTTTGTTTGTGTTAGCTAAAGATGGGCTAACAAAAAATATTGTTCACGCTATAGCATTGAGAGATTTTCTTTAAGTTTGTTAGTGTTATTTTAAGGAATAAATTTAAAAAGAAATGTTTGGTGTTTTGTTATTTTTATATTCCCGCATCGTTCACAGCACTCCGTGCCTCTTTCACTCATATATCACATCCTCACACACTTACAATAAGTTAGTTTTTTTTTCTACACTAGAAATTCCCAAGAAATAATTTATATGGCAAAACAACGTTTGCCGGGTCAGCTAAATTTTTGAACAAAAAATAAAAAATAAAATGTTAAGGGTGGACAACCCTTATCACTTAGGGGTATGAAAAATATATATAGTAGCCGATTCTCAGACCTACTAAATATGCATATAAAATTTCATAAAAATCGGTCCTGCCGTTTCGGAGGAGTATGGTAACTAACATTGTGACACGAGAATTTTATATATAAGATAAGATCGTCAATGAATATTTGTTAAATTCGTATTGCTAAAATTAGTCATTTAATTTTTTTTAAATACTGTAGTATGCTTTCTCAACTAGATATAATTTTAGCCGTTTTTTTAGTATGTGTGCGTTTAGTTCCCTCCGTCCCTTTGGAAGTTTATTAAATACCAGTGGTCCTGGTGAACTTCGTACCGCCTCAGAATAAATTTTTGCCGTGTTATTGGCCGCGGCATTGTTAATGATAAAATCGGCACGATAAGCTAATAGAAACTCGAAACAAACACATCAACCGGTCAACTTCAAAACTTCTAATTGTCAAATTTTCAATCAAACTTAACGATAGATAACATTACGTTTAGCTGTCAGTTGCGTTTTGTTATTCCGTGTCAGTTGCGTTTTGTTATACCATTTTTAACAAATGAACGCCTAGACTGATATTATATGTTTTGACTGATGAACTTTTCGTTTTTCTGTTTGTTGCGTTTTGTAATAAAACGGTATAAAAAAAAGTATCCTATGTCCGTTTGCTGGTTCTAAGCTACCTCCCCACCAATTTTCAGCCAAATCGGTTCAGCCGTTCTTGAGTTATAAATAGTGTAACTAACACGAATTTCTTTTATATTTATAGATTAAAGGCGCCATGCAATATACACTTTTTCGCATTAATGCTGTTTTGGAACCATGTGTGCAAAGGACGTAGGTAGGTCCATTTATAGCGGGCGAGTTTTACGTACTTTAATTTAAAACAAAAATTTATTAGGCATTGATAAAATTGGCCTGTATAAAACGGGTAAAGGCAAAATTAATTGAATATTTTGTATGTAAAAGCTACATACAGAACAACCTAATAACATTTTACGACACATTGATTGCGTCGTAAAATGCTATTTACCAATTAATTAATGGAACCAATCAAATGAATATTAAATTAATTTGTACGAAGCACTGTCCTTAACAAAATTGTTTTGGCGCTTTTTGAACTCATAACTTTGACATTTAAGTATGATGTGCCAATAAAATGTGGCTACACATGTGTGTAAAAACGCTTTGTGATACACACTGACTGTGTTGTGGAGATCAGTGTATGAAAGCCTGATGGTGGTGTATGCGTTGGATCGTTTGACTCCCTTCAAAATGGTTGAGCCGAATGGTGCTAGCGCACGCGTCATGTTAGTGAACGGGCGCTGTCAGCTTGTCAGCTTGGACTGGTCATTTCACGGCGGCCACGGTTTATTTTAATTGTTCTTTTCACTCCGGACGCTTTTATTCTGCATGTCTTTTACATCGTTCTCACATATATGAATAATTTCAACATGAATGATGTAACCATAACTTTGTAAATAATACTATCTTTAAAAGAGTGTCCGTGGAGTTTCTTGCACGTTCTTCTCCATAGATATCTTCGCTTTAGAACGTGCAAAGAGCTTCATCTTTTTGACCGACTGACCTTGACAAATCAAAAGTGCTTGTAAATAGTCTAATTTAAATAAATGCTTTGAGTCTTGAGTCTTGAAGAAATACAACGCACAAGAGACCTCAAGACATACCTATTGTCATAAAAGCTGGACAAACATGTCCCGACACTGCTCTAAACTTAACGAATTATTCACTTAAAATTTATAGCATTCAACACTTTTCACACCATTTAACATTCAATATCACGTAGATATTGTTAAGCACCAAAAACAAAACTCATTTGTTGCCCAAAACGTCGTCATTACGGAGTAAAATTAATAGCAACTTTCGATAATGGCCGCCAAAATTACTGCGATATCGAATTTAATTGCGCGGGAAAATTATAATGTATCGAGCGTTTCGATATAACGGCGCATCACTATTATCGATGGTACGGGATTAATCTGGTTTTGTATTAATGTTAACTAGTTTTTGCCAGCGGTTTCACCCGCGTGGAAGTCAGTAATTATTCCCGGGATACTCTATGTCCTTTTCCAGGACGTGGTCCTGGACGCTACGCGTGCCAAGTTTCATCCATATTCGTTCAGCCGTGAAGACGTTAAGCTATAACAAACAGACAGACATAAATAATAATAATAAAGCTGGGAGCTGACACCCGATTGCCACTATTGCGGCAACTGCCTCGACGAAATCGCCTAGCAGGTCTTGAGCGATGCCCAGTAGCCCGGGCAGCGAATTGCCGTGACCAATGAATTGAGTGAGCCTTCGAAAAACAAGCAAAGTAGTTAAGTTGTACCTAATAGAATTTGTTCGTTAATTGTCAACGTCTAAAATAAGTAAACAAATAATGCATTGATTTACCAGATCAAGGCGCGATTTATCATAGAAACTGTAATCAAGCAACAGTAATCAACAAATTCATTCAAAGCCAGCGTCTCGATCAAAGCAATGACATTCAATTAACGAGCTTTGATCAATACCTACGTCTGGTGAGAGATGCTAGGTGAGCATGTATTTAATTACTGTTCAGAACATACTTAAAGGCAAGCAAATTAATTTAGGTTTACATAGGGAAGGTACCTGTGAACCTAATCATCATCATATCAGCCGAAAGACGTCTACTGCTGGACATAGGCCTCCCTCAAGTGTCGCCACAACAACCGGTCCTGTGCGTCTCGCATCCATCGGCCACCCGTGGCCCCACCAAGTTATCGGTCCACCTTGTGGGAGGCCTTCCAACGCTACTGCTGCGCTAATATTTATGACATTTTTTTTTATTATTTATCTGATCTAGACTAGAGTCAAGAGCAAACCCATCTATACTTCTATTCTATAATATTATAAAGAGGAAAGATTTGTATTTTTGTATGTAACGAATTAACTTAAAAACTAGTGGGCCGATTTGAAAAATTCTTTTAGCAATGGATAGCTACATTATCAGCGAGTAACATAACAGGCTATATTCCCCGTACTCCCACGGGAACGGGAACTATGCCGGTGAAACCGTTTTAAATAAAAATAAAATCAGAGCCCAGGCAGACCACATAGGTAGAAGAACGCGGGAGAAGCCAGACTGAAGAAAGGGCCAGTTTTGTACATTAATATATTTTTTATCTATTTTAACAGACTCAATTCAGAGTACCTACCAATTTTTTTTTTTTTAAGCAACGTGCATTCGCATTCAGACGCAATCTGTCAAAAATGTATAGGCAAAACTGAAATGAGAATGCGAACCTTGCTTAAAAAATTTTAGGTTTGGCCCTGTGGTGAAAACTTGTTTAAAAATAAGTTATTCTCGTATTGACTATTTTAGGCGACCAAGAAAATCAGCGCCGTGCTGTGGGTCCGCCCATGGCACAGCATCGTGCTAAGTGGGAGCCTTCTTTCCTCAGCCACGACGTGGTTTGCCTAGTTTCTAGTCTTCCGCTATTTTTTGTTACCACTAAAATCATTACTTAATATTTGTGTTTGCTAAAATAATTAAAGTACTACTATTAAAAAATTAAATTTAAAAAGTATTCACATTTATTTCAATAGAAGAATGAAAAAAGAAAAGTTTAAAATTACAAATACAATTACTATATGATTTTTATGTGTGTCAGTTCTGTGATAGTAATTTTTTTTTGTATTTTTTCTTATTTCTACTCAATCACAAAGACGACATACAGTATAAAAACACAAAACACACTCATAATAGACTTTTCATTCTTCAGTATACATCGGAAATAAACCATTTATCAAAAAACCACACACAGCAAATACAATCTCTTCAAACGCGACGTAAAAAAATCGCACGCATCCGTGACACACTAAACTAAATCGTCGAATATAAACGTACGGAATCGGATGCAATACGCACGATAAATGAAAATGGTTCGGAGTTCAGTGCCGGCGGCTACAAAAGTCGAGTCATAAAACAACCGGCTTAGGGGTGGACAGAGAGCCAGGGAGCCATGAGGTAAGCGAATAAAGGAACATGCAAAAAAATCTGGAGGAAATGCTGGCTTTTATTTTTATCACTACAAAAAAAAAAATGCCATTAATTTTGTGTTTAAGAGTTTAATTTTTTTTTTATCAATACTAATATTATAAATGCGAAAGTTTGGATGTTTGTCCCACACACGTCAGAACGGCTGAACGGATCTCGATGAAATTTGGCTCAGTGGTAGCTTATAGTCTGGAATAACATATAGGATTTTTTATCCCGGGAATATGAATATATCCCGGGAATAATATTGGCGGAGCCGCGGGCGGCAGCTAGTGTAGGTACAATAAATTATATTCTACCCATCTGTCTCATAGAGTTTATGGATACTATGAGTAGTAAAATCTGCATGAATAAATACTTCTTTGAAATATGTTGCTATAATAATATGTTCTAAAAAAAAACAAATCGTTGGATCAATACAAAAGCACACCCTCTTGAAATACTACTTTTCTATTTTTTGAAGTTGTTTATCGTAGATTTTAAAACGCTTACAATTCCGAAATTTTTTGAGATTATAAAAAAAAAGACCGCGTCGCGCGTCGTGTCGTTTCTCAATTGTCGATTTTGAGAAATGTAATAAACAAAACAGTGACATACCCCATTCTTGGAATCGGTAATTAGTTAATTAATACAAGCAAGATGAAAACACTGGCACCCCGACTGAAAAAGAAAATTGCAAAAATTTCAAAGGAAATGCACACTCGGTTCACGAAAAATAACCGAATGAATGAACATTTAATTCAATTCTTGGATTCTTTTTTGATTAATTAATTAAAAAGAGATGAAAAGACTGCTAACAGGTTTTGATGGGCAATGATAAACTTTTAACTATCATGTGAAAATATTTGTAAATTTTTATTTCATACCAAAATCGTAACTACATTTAATTTATCAAATAAAGGGAAAAAGGAAATAAAGATAGCAAAGGAATTGGCTGTAGGTTGCAGACCTGGAGTCCTATTATGCCATTCCGATGCATCAACATTCCATTATGAAAAACTAGCAACCGGCCGCGGCTCCACCCGCGTTTTTATCGAAAATTATCCCAAAGAAACATACTCCCGAGATGAAAAAGTAGTATCCTATGTGTTTTTCAGACTATAATCTACCTTTTCGCCAAATTTCATCAAGATCCGTTCAGCTGTTCTGACGTGAAAGAGTAACAAACATACATCCATACATACACACTTTCTCGTTTATAATATTATTAAGGATATAGTAAGGATAGTGCTATGCGTCTTATATAGCTCCGTGAATCCGGTGGGAGAGGGGCTCTCACACCGGAATCACGATGGTTTTGAAATGTCAAAGTTGGGCTCCTGAGGTAAGGAAAAAAATAATGTTCAATTTGCCTGAATTTGATCAACCTTGAACCCTAACATAGAAATCGCTCTCTGGTAGATATTAATAATAATATAAATGTGGATGGATGGACAGGGAAAGGGAGGCCAAAGAAAAGATGGATGGATTGTATTAGGAGTGATATGAAAGAAAAGGGAGTTAGTGATAACGTGACGGTTGACAGGACAGAATGGAAGAAAAAAACGTGTTGCGCCGACCCCAAGTAACATGGGATAAGGGCAGGAAGATGATGATGACAAGTGACAAGCGACAATCTGACAATTCTACAATTTTGTACGTTTATTTTATAAATTCTCTGCCAAACAACACCTGTCGCGAAATCGTGACAATTATGTCAGTTTTTGACAAATTTGTCGCATTGTCAGTTATATTTAATAGGGCCCAGTGTGTCAATTTTTCTTATTTTATAACAACGTTCGCATTCGCAATCAGTCAGTATTTATTATTTTATTTAATATGGGTTTGCTCTTGATTCTAGTCTAGGTCATAGGTGACAGAGACAAAGTCGACGATGGAGCGAGCTTACCCAGAAGAAGCCTGTTCACTCTAATTTTGAAGAGATTAGGGTTGTATGTGTTCATTAGTAGTTTGTACATTTGTAATTTTATTTTTTGGTGTGCATCATGCTAGTCGCAAATAAACTATTTTTCTTTCTTTCTTTCTTTGAGTCGCAATGTGTAAAAAATGTATGGATATTGAGGCTTTTTTCACAGATTACGACTGAGATACAAAAGCGAACGTTGCTTAGTCAGTCTTTTTTATGCACTAACAGAAAGTTTACTTAGAATCATTATTTTATTTTTTGCTATCACCAAACCTCATAAATCATTTTCCATACCCCGCGCCTCTCCATGCTCCTTCCAACCCGCTCACTTCGTAGCCTCCACCTAATTCCCTAAACTTGCAAGCAGAGCCTGTAGCGCCAGCTCCGCGGCTATTGGCCGAACTATAAAACGAAGCCGTAATAAAACTAGTCCCTTTCCGCGCATCCATACATCACTAATGATTTACAACGTACATTGAACGCTAGCTCTGAAACCCACTTACCCATCTCTAAGTAAAACAGGCAATGAATAGCGAAGTATGAGAGATATACAAGGTTTATAGCCTGGATCCGCTCGTTAAGTTAGGTGCAAATATTTGATAGCGTCATGTTAAAGTTTTTACGAGTTCGCACAAGATAATTACGCGTCCATTGTTCTGTGGGATTGTTTTTTAAATGCGTTTTTATGTGAATTGTTAGTGCGACTTTGTATGGAGAGTTGAAGTGAATTATGACTTTGCAGATAACTTTTCTGGCAACAAGGTTTAAAAGATTATTACAGTCAGTTTCCCAATTAGCTGATCCACCTTTAAATAAATGGTAAATTTTTTTAGAATACGAAATTTATGAGAAAGAATATACTTTCCAATTAGTCCCATAGAAATTTCATCAAAATTGATTCAGTAGTTTGATTTTTAAATCAAAATAGCTGGAAAAAATGTCACCCAATTAAACGAAAGTGTTGTGTGAGGTACCAGAGGAAAATAACAATTCTTTTCCAAAAAAAAATACAACCGACTTTCAAATAAAAAAACACTACAAAGTATAAAATAACTTTAATTTCGGAAGTTGGTGTTAAAGAAACAACAAAAATACCGACTTCCAAAATTACCTACTGATTTGGAAGTCGGTTGTATTTTTTTGTAAAATAGTTTTTTTGCCGTTAATCGTCGCCGTCAAGTCGCAATATCGACTCGGCCACAATCAATATCGAAAACTTATCAGAATGTAAGTAAATTAGAGTTGTTTTTGTCAATTTGCGACTGCTATGCGAATCCGAACGATCCTTAAAAATGCGACTGTTATTAAAATTTTAACATGATTTATGTTTGACAATTCATTAGCTCTTAGGTGTTGATAAAAAAACAATCTGATAGTCTTAATTAAAAAAAACCTGTCAAAACCTTCTTTAATGGCCAAAGTATGCCAGATTTTCATGTTACAGTTAGTTACTATCTATTTATTAATTTAATTTTTTTATACACAAAAATACAATACAATAGACATACATAAAATTTATTGTAATCATAATCTAATATAATTTTATTGTTTTCAAAATTTTTTTTTCTACTTTAATTTAATCTGTGTTATCTAATTGTTATTACTTTTAATTTTTCAATCAATGTTTTAATAATTTTATAAATTAATTTTGTTATTATCTGCGCATAATTTAGTGCATGCAGTGCTTCTCTGTACGTGATGTGATGAGGCGCTTAGTCATATGTTTGCAATGTACAAATTATGAAGCTATAGTGTACTCATTGTTGAGAAGCCTTATAATAAATAAAAAAAAAATTAAAAAAAAAATAAACAAATAAAAAAAAAAAAAAAAAAAAAACTAAAAATAAATAAATAAAAATAAACAAATAAAAATAAATAAATAAAAATAAAAAAATAAAAATAAATAATAAAAATAAAATAATAAAAATAAATAAATAACACACAGACAGACTTAATACTCAACTTAAATTTTAATTCAGAAATTGAGGAAGAAGCTTTATTACACAGCAATCGTCTAGGACAGCCCATTTATTCACTTCACCTTTACATAAACAGTATACATTCAGGACGCAGCAATAATACTAGCAATATTTACGTTGCCCACAGTTAGCGACGATTATCGGGACAGTTAAGACAGATTTATCTCCACAATAAAAGTAAACACTGGGCGCTTTCGACCGAGTACCATTAGTGAAAGGGATTCCCTGGGTGGGTGGCGCAAGTTGCAAGCTGGCGGAGTCGAATCGCTACCGCCTGTGGATTTGTCAATATGGCGCGTGAATATTGTAAACAGTGCCCGTCTGTCGGCTCTTCAAAAATGTGGTCTCTAAGCTGACGACTCAAAAGAATCTAAACCAGTGAATGTTCCTTTTTTGTAGAACTAACAGAAAATCTTTAAGTAGGTTCTTGTTCTAAGCGTAGGTAAAGGGCGCTTTTCTTGTAGTTGACTGTGTCAAAGGTCTTTACCAAATTATAATGGGCCTACGCAGGAAAACACACTTTTGAATAAACTTATTGAAATCGGTTCAACACTAAGAAAAACTATTTTATTATTCTTTATTTGGAAATAAAACAGATACCTACTATTCAATAAATAACAAACATAGGTTGTTTACATTACATGACAACAATGTAATAAAAAACAGTTTCCATAATGTCGCGACACACACAAAAACTTCCAAGCCGAATAAAGGAACTCATTCTTTTTCAATCAAAATATCTCATCCGCCACCCAAGGATCTGGTCCCGAACGGGTGCTCGTGTTCCTGTCTGGTCTTCAGGTAGAGAGAGGGTTCGAATGCACAGAGCGTGAGCGATTAAACGCGGAGATGATGTTAGCATTTTAGCAACCACGCACGGAATTCCGTCGCTCACATAACAACGCCATATTCGTTCGTTCTGTAATGAGGCGCGCTACATCAGATTCACAAGCTGATCTTATCCCCGCTCATCACCTATAACTTTCACCATAATGTATTAGTTGATGGGGCGGGGGTTTGGCGAAATGTTCTGTACTACCTTACTGAGCTGATTGTCAGAACTAAATGGAATGAACTGTGATGCTCTCAACCGGTAGTCGGTACCTATGCTATTGACTGGCCTGTTGGTCGAGTGGTTAATGACCCTGACTGCTAAACCGGAGGTCGTGGGTTCGATTCTCACCCAGGACAAATCTTTGTGTGATGTGCATGATCATTTGTTCTGTGTCTGCGTGTAATTTGTCTATAATATTTATGTATTTAGAAATATATAAGTATGTTTATCAGTTGTCTGGTTGCCATAGCACAGGCTCTGCCTAGTTTGGGATCGGATGACCGTGTGTGAGTTGTCCCAGGATATATTATTATATTACTGTTTAGTTTCCGGATGAAATAGAAAGAAAATTGAAATAAAAAGTATTTACTATCTGACTCAGAACTGACAAACGCAACTGGTTATTCATATCTGTCACCGGAAAATTGCAGATTCCGTAAGATTGTAATAAATCTTTATTAGATCATAATTTATCGATATATTATGGGAAAATCGTTTTGTATACAATAAATACCATCCACAATCAAAAGTTTCCAATGTTTCCGTGTCTTATTTAGAAAAAAATGTTCACAATTTCACGCGATATTTTCCGGTGACACATCCAAGCGTGTTAATGATTACTTACAATCTGAGTACCAATTCCACCCGTGAGCCGTCGAAGTAAGAGAAAGCAGGCAACAGGCACGAAAAGGCCTAAGCTCGCTCCTCAACCGTGGACCTCATCCATTGCTTTCCATATAGCGAGATCGACGTCAAGACCGGGCTCTTCAGAAGTGAAAATATCAAATAGGTATTCTAGTATTGCTTCCTTCGTCATTGCGGAAATTAATTCTTTTTTCTTCCTTTCTTTACTTATCAGAAGACCTAAAGAATTATGCAAATAGGGTGAAAAGCCCGGCAACCTACAATTAAAAAGGGAGGATTCTCCGATCAGATAAGTGTTGTGTCTGTTGGGCAACTGCTGGACACTGGGCTCAACAGGATTTTAACAAATAATAAGTAGGTGTGTTCATTAATTTTCTTTCAGTACACGATCTAAACAAGAACGTTCTTGTTGGTTGGCAGTGAAAGTGGAGGCAAAATTGATAAACATGAGTCAGCAGCCAGATACGGCAGGTCAAGCCACCCGCCAAACCTGTATCGTGTAGCTTTTACTTTTTGAGGTAAGCAGAGTCGCGGTCATTCGGTGTGGTTCACGGCGAAAGATTTGCCACCATTTTACAGTCCTTCGACGTGAATAATGGCCGGTATGAAATGAATAAAATTGATATTGATTCTGCTAATAAAAATTTTGCCTCCTTATAATAATAGTAGGTGTAGATTAATTTACGTAATTGGCAAAAGCCTCCATTAAATATATATTTGTACGCCAAATGGCAAAGCACAGAGAAACTTTAATATGTATAACAATTATTGTAACATCTTGCTCACTGTTGTAACCTGTTTTACAAATTAAGACTATTGATTGATTGATTGGTTGAAAATTTGGAGTTTAGAACGTGTGAAACCCTGCTTTGATGCCAAAGTTTGAAATGACGCCAAAGTTCCCAACTTATCAATCAATTCAGAAACCGACCATAAGACACGGCAAGGACGCTCAACAACAACGTCTGTGCAGTGCTTGGATATGCATGTAGGTAAAAATAAAAAAAAATGGTCGGTGTAGCCATTTCTCTACTTTGTTGGGTTCGGATATCAGTCGAACGGGATGCAGCCGAATACCAGTATACAAAGTAACAGACAAATATGGTTACTGATTACTTTAATTATTCCTACCTACTTAAATTGGTTTATCACATATTGTTAAAAATTCAAATTAGTACCTACTATACCATATTTAGTGCAAGCATACAGATGTACCTGAGAGACTTGCTAGTGTAATTGAAATTGAATTTATATAATAACTTAAATATTGCTTGTATCACAAAACATTAGTTTTATAAATACATAACATTCGTTATTTTTGTTAACAATTTCTCAAATATTTGTATGCCAGTAAATGGCAAAACATGTTAGATCATGATTCTAAAAATAAGACCTTGTACCATGTTTTAAATGCAAATAAAATATTCTTATTCTTATCGAACATGGAGCGGCTGTCTCCACAACCCCACAACACTTAGTATGCTCGCTTCTTAGAATTTTTAACTTCTGACTGACGGCAATGATTGTCAATGACCTACGAATGCAGACCAACGTTTGTAATTCTTCTCTTGGCAGTGTCTGGGTGACTTGACCAGAACTATGTTTATTTTTTAAATATGAATTAGTTACAAATATCTGCCGTCCGCGTGAATGTCGAAAATGATCCCAAGGGAACATACACCCGGGATAATATCCCATGTGTTATTCCAGACCATAATTTTTCTTTCTTTCTTTCTTTCATCAATCCATCCAAACATCCAAAATTTTGCATTTTTAATATTGGTATAGATTTGCCTATTAATTTTATAAAAAAACGAAGTCTATTCTATAATAAATGCTATAAGTGTAGGTACCTCTTTTGGAAAAATAGGAGATAAAAACGTTTTTATTTTTAAGTTTTGAATACATGATTACAAGAATTAGCACAAAATTAGATTGTTTATTAATAAGTCCCTTGGGAATTCAGCAGTTAACAGGCAAATCATATACCTTTACCATACTTCAGAGCCATAAAGTTAACTAAAACGTTTTCAGTTTCAAGTTAAACTGTGATACGGTTTACGGTCTCAGTTAGCATACTCTTGATATACTGAACGTTGGATAACTTGGACAGTTAAATTTTAACTGTTGAGACTTTAGAGTTATGGTTCCAGACGTTAAAATGAGTTTTATAACGGAACTGTTAAGATTATGTTTTAATGTGAGAAAATATTTTCTGTAATTTATTTTTAGTGGTTATGTTTTAGTGCCGTGCTGATGACCCAGGTTTTATGTGGTTCCAGGGTGAAACAGTATATTTTCTTGAATGTCGTAAAAACTGCTATTGATATAACTGTACTGACAACTCATCTGCCTAGCCTTTTCCAAATATATTGGGGTCGGCTTCCAGTCAAACCGGATTCGGCTGAATACCAGTATTTTGCGTGGAGCGGCTGCCTACCAGACCTCCAAAACCCATTAACTGGGTAACACGGTACTCCTTGGCAAGACTGGTGTCAGAATATCTGGCTTCTGACAATCCGTAACGACTGCCAAAGATCTACAAATGACAGCCGACCACCAACGGCTTAACGTGCTTTCCGAGGCACTAAGGAGTCTCAGTATGTTAAGATGGTCACCCATCCACAGACCAACCTCGGCAAGTGTTGCTTAACCTTGAAGATCGACCCGTGCGGCTGTTATTATTTAGCCACGAGCATTGGCGTGCAGTAGGCTACAAGTAAGGGTAGGCCAGCCCATAAATAATGCCAAAAAAAAACTCATCACATTATTCAGGGTTAAAATCTCGATACTGACGATGCGAATTTTTTTTTGGGCATTATGTTTTGGCTGGCCTATCCTTACTGTAGCCTATTGCACGCGCATGGCCACGAGCTTCTCCTGTACTCACTGTACTGACAATTGTATCTACAATTAATGACTGGCCTGTTGGTCGAGTGGTTAGTGACCCTGACTGCTTAACCGGAGGTCGTGGGTTTGATTCCCACCCAGGACAAATCTTTGTGTGATGAGCATGATCATTTGTTCTGTGTCTGGGTGTAATTTGTGTATAATATGTATGTATTTAGAAATATATAAGTATGTTTATCAGTTGTCTGGTTGCCATAGTACAGGCTCTGCCTAGTTTGGGATCGGATGACCGTGTGTGAGTTGTCCCAGGATATATTATATTATTATATTATATTAATTAAGAATGCAAATAGCTATTACCATTATTTATACATAGGTACCTCTCACACCGGGAAGAGTGGAAGGCCATGGAGCAAACCTGTGGCCAAAGATTTTTTAATCAACTTTTATTGTCCTTTTTAGTTATTTATTTATGGAGAGTACTGCCACATCACATGTGTATGTACATAATAACATTAAAAATATTATAAAACTAGCTACCGACCGCGGCTCCGCTTGCGTGATTGTCGAAAATTATCCCAAGGGAACATAATCCCGTGATAAAAAGTATCCTATGTGTTATTCCAGACTATAATCTCCTATCTTGTAACGTGCAAACTCCATTCAGTAGATTTTGCGTGAAAGAGTAACTAACATACATACATACATACATTCTTACAAACTTTTGAGTTTATAATAATATATTATAAATTTTAATATTATAAAGTAGGATTACTTCAAATAAAAAAATACAATACAATGGAAATTAAATTAAAATTTAACAATAAATACAATAAAAATGTCCAATATGATTCCTTCGTTTATAGTCCTTCACTGTAAATACCATCATAGTCTTTTGTTTGCTAGATTCGTTGTTATGTAATCTAAGCTAATATTTGGGCCAAGAGCGTGTCGGACCACGCAGTGTAGGGTTCCGTAGTTACCCGTCTCCTAAACCCTGTCAGAAAAATAGTAAAATGTACTTCAATATCATAAGATTACAAAGTTACAGGTTTTAAGTAATTTTGTACGGAATTATAAGTATTTTTTTAAATTACCCAGTTCCATTTTTTAAGTTGGTCGACTATTACTCGTTAACTTGTTAATTTTTTCACGTCTCCAAAAACAACCGTTTAGCTGGCAGAGGGGGCGGACACTTGACTCTAACAAAAATTAACACTTTGAAGCTTCAAACGGATCGTTGGGTGGGATAATAGTTTTAGCAAACACCCAATATTATTAAACGACCTATCCAAGACGATAAAAAATCATCAAAAATATATATTTCAAGATTTTATTTTACCACTTTCTGTGCGTGATTAATATGTATACACATACCAAAATTTCAACTTTCTAGCGCTAAGCGTCTCTGAGCTAAACCGCGGACGGACTGACAGACAGTTAGATAGACAGACATACAGACATGGCGAAACTATAAGGGTTCCTTGTTGAACCCCAGAAACAGGTAAAATTGTTTGTGTGTAAAAGGAAATGTGAAAGAACTTTTCCGTCTTCGAAAATGTAGTCACTGTATGATTGCCGCAAGAATGCCGCCGCGCGGCTTACGCTACTTTTTATCCCGGGAAAAATCATTTGAGGCCACGGGTATGAAGTGACGTGAATAAAGCTTATTTTACATCTAGCAAGCTAAAATTCCAATACGCTGTAACACCAATAGGTACGCCAAACCCTGGGCCCCAATCTCATCACAAACATTGGCGCCAACCAAGCTCTTCCAAACTGACAATCACATCAGAACCGCGGCGGATCAGTCAATAATTATTAAACCACTCCACATTAATAACATTATTGATGAAATTTGCGTAAATTTGGCCCTACAAAGGCCTCCCCTAATAAATTATTGGCATCCCACCAGCCCGGTATTGAAACAAATTAATTGTAAACTGAGTTTAATTGAATCTTAGTCGGCGAAGTAACGTTGAATGGAAACCACTGACTTTCAACGAATTTATATATTAGTTTAACAATTTAATTGAGTAAAATTTGGGTGTGTATGCGGAGGTACGATTAGGGTGACCCTAAATGGTATAAGTCGCTTGGATTATCATGAAATAGCTTACTGAAATTCAAGTTTTCGTATGTTCTATTTTTGAACCGACATGTAAAATGTTCTATCATAAGAACAGCTAAAAATTAACTAACTTAACCTAAAAATATACTTCAAAAGCAACAAAATAATAAGAGATTTTATTTGCGTAAAACATGGTATACAAGGTGTTATTCAAAAATATTAGTTCAAACATGTTTTGCTTAAAACTAAAGCGTGCAAACTTACTTACTAACTAAAAATACATTATTACATTGAATTCATATTAAAAATGTCATTAATGCTATAGAAATTATTATTATTGAGCCATTTATATAATTGGATTTTAAATAACTTACAATTGAAGTCATACAAAATATGAAGTCTGGTGCTAAGATTTTTTTACTGTCGACTTTGTGTCCCTCTGCAAAGGCCTTCCCTTGACCTTTTTATTATTATTTCAATAAACATTATTATTATTATTATTCTATTTATATCTCTCTAGTCAAGATTGTCCCACAAACATGACTATGCATTTAGGTCGCTAAGGTACAATATATCGTTTCTAAGAAGAAAGAAATACCAAGAAAAAAATGGATGGACTTTTCCAAAAAGGGTCGAGAAGAGACTAAAAAAAAATTAATTAGTCCGTCAGATAAATTTCCAAAAATTTTGGACAAGTATTTTTCTTTTGTCACGTAAACAAAAAATGGAGACGATACAGTGCGTTGAAAACTCATGTGACGTCACTTACCATTACACTTTTTACTGGAAAGTGACGTTACAAGCCTCCTTATGTTTGATGCGTTTTATCTTCGTAATTTTGCATTAATTTGATAAAATAAAAAACACGAATCCAATATTTTTCGAAAATCTAACTGACGGATTAAACAGAATCATATTTTTTTAATGCAGGCAACATCCCTATTACATTCCAGAAATAATTATCCAATACCAAATTACCAATCCTCTTCGCAAGCCCTATCTCGTCACATAATCGTTCCACAATCGTCCCTCCGCATCACAACCATTGAACTCAATACTCCGAATCTCAAAGGATACGAAGTTTAGAACTACGGTAAGATTTTAACGTATTTCCCTCCATTGATCTCTATAGCAACCTAAGTGGAATAGTTGTACCAACATTATCCGTCGTATTAATACGGAATAACGTTAGTTTGAGTAGTTTCTGCCTACTGGGAGTTAGGGTCACGCACTCCTGGGTTGAGGCCTGGTTCTGCTTGATATATAGGCTGGTTGGTAATTCAGTGCGTTCCTTTAACCTTTTGAACGCCAGAGCTTAAACGCATCGGCGTGCCCTCGACGCCAAGCCACAAATTCGCCGTACTTTTTGTCACTTTGTGACGTTTGGCGTACAGGGCACGCTTGCTTGTCATGTATACGTGATAATGGCGTTTAAAAGGTTAAATGCATACCATTTAACCTTTTAGACTTCCACATTTATAATACTAGTGTAGCGGCATTAATGCCACCACATGAAAAACTAAGTAACGAAATTTGTACGGCAACAAAAAGAACCGCAACGCCATCTCTCCTGTCAGCGATGAACTACCAACGAAATCCTGTATCGCTCAAGCAAAGTTCCCCGTGCGATTTGAACATATACGACAGTCCGAATATCAACTATCAGGCAGTTGCACACCGGACACAACAACCGTCTGGTCGGAGGATCCTCCTCTTTCCAATGGCGGTGTGCGGGACTTTACTCTCTGTACCGCATCCCTCTATGCTAGCTACTGTGTAGGCATCGCCTGCGTGAAATTTGAAAAATATATCCCAGATGTAAACCCGTGGAAAAAGTATTCTATGCCATATAATACAGGACTGTGTGCCGAGTTTCATCCAAATCCGATCAGCCATTAAGATATGAAACATTTGAAGACAGAAAGACATATGTAATAAGTAAATAATAATTAATCATTTATTTAGCAAAAGAGTAGCTGTAGTAGAGTAGTTGTACATGGGAAAGAAGTCAACCGTCGAATCTGACGGGGCTGGGCGGTGTTCGGGAAGTTGCGTGGTATCTTCTCGTTTCACATACCACAGTGTCTCAAGACGAAAGTCTACGACCAGTGCGTGTTGCCAATGATGACTTATGGAACTGAAACGTGGTCGCTCACAATGGGCCTCATCAGAAGGCTTAAAGTCACCCAAAGAGCAATGGAGAGGGCGATGCTCGGAGTTTCCTTGCGTGATCGAATCGAGAATGACGGTATCCGCATGAGAACCAAGGTTAACGACATAGCCCGAAGGATCGCCAAACTGAAGTGGTAGTGGGCAGGGCACATTGCCCGCAAAACAGATGGTCGATGGGGCCGATAAGTTCTGGAGTGGTGACCGCGTACTGAAAGTCGCAGCGTTGGAAGGCCTCCCACAAGGTGGACCGATGACCTGGTGAGGGTTGCGGGTAGCCGATGGATGCGAGACGCACAGGATCGATTGTTGTGGCGACACGCGTGGGGAGGCCTATGTCCAGCAGTGGACGTCTTTCAGCTGATATGATGATGACGATGATCATGATGTTTCTTTCGCATTTATAAAAATTAATTATGAAAATATAAATTAGTAACGATCTCTATCAATGTTATGTTATGTTCAGTGTCCATATAATAACATTAATAAATATATAGCCAAAGTAATTATTCCCAGCAAAAAATATCAAATTAAACTTTACTCATATAATCATGTTACATTTTATCTCTACAACTCAGCTACTGAGTACAGTCAAGCGCATAATTATGTCGCCAACAGCAAAGATGAGGTTACTCAAAAGGTTTGAATAACACAGCTGAAGGCGCCTGAATCGCTTACAATATCGCTGCCTCATGTTACGTAGGCAGGGAGACAGGAGTCGACTTACTTTTGGGGATTATTTTCATTTCGGTGAATTTTCTGTAACGGTTCTTGGGCTTGGCTTAACTGTGTATCAAGATTGAATTTGTGGCATGACGATACACAGATTTTGGAAGTATCATATCGTCGTAGTGATTTTAAGACTTCTTATTTGAAAATCACTTTTGCGAGAAAGTCGGTGAAAATTAAACTGCATTTTTTTTTATTTAATATGGGTTTGCTCTTGACTCTAGTCTAGGTCATAGATGACAGAGACAAAGTCGACGATGGAGCGAGCTTACCCAGAAGAAGCCTGTTCACTCTAATTTTGAAGAGATTAGGGTTGTATGCGTTCGGAAACACAGACGCAGGCAGAGAGTTCCACTCCTTTGCTGTGCGCATTATAAAAGACGTTTGGAAACGTTTAGTGCGAATTGGTGGAATAGCAACAAGGTAGGGATGGTAACTTGCAGTGCGTCTAGATGTCCGATGGTAGAAGGGGGCCGGTGGGATGAGATCGTGGAGTTCCTGGACACTCTCCCCGAAGTACAATCTGTAGAAGACCGACAAGCAGGCAACCTTGCGGCGATGAGCCAAGCTGTGCAGCTTGGCATCCACCAGCCTTACGTCGCCAATGAGCCTTTTAGCTCTGTGTTCCACCGAGTCAAGCGCGGCAAGTTGGTATTTAGCTGAGCCATCCCAAAGGTGGCTGCAATACTCCATGCAGGATCGGACTTGTGCTTTGTAGAGGGTTAAAAGCTGTCCAGGCGTGAAGTATCGCTTCACTCTATTTAGGATGCCCAGCTTTTTGGCCGCAGTTTGGGCTTTGTGCTCAATGGTGGCACCAAAGTTGAGACTGGTTGTCAACTCCATGCCTAGGAGCTCGAGCCGATCGGTTACAGGAACAGAAGTACCCCGAAAAGTCGGAGTTAGGTCGAAACGACTCCTTTTCGCGGTAAAAAGGCATGCTTGTGTTTTGGTGGCGTTAAAAGAGACCAGATTGTCATCACCCCACTGGGAGACAAGACTTAAGGTCAAATTTGTCCGCTCTACCATGGCCTCTCTCAAGGAACGAACTTCTTCCCCGCTGGTTTTTGCGCTAGACAAGTATCTCTCTGAAACCGAACTGTCATCTGCATACCCAACAATACCAGGCTGAAGCAGGTCATTGATGTGCAGCAGGAAAAGAGTTGCAGAGAGAACAGACCCCTGAGGAACTCCGGCATTAATAGCCATGAGGTCAGAGAAGCAGCCGTCAACGACTACTCGGATCGACCGTTCACTAAGGAAGTCTGATATCCAGCTACAAAAATCAGCTGGGATGCCATAAGCAGGAAGCTTGCTGAGTAGACTTGCGTGCCACACCCTATCAAAGGCCTTCGAGATATCGAGCGATACAGCAAGTGCTTCGCCGTGTTTCTCGATGGCTTCGCCCCAGCAGTGCGTGACATACACAAGAAGATCGCCAGTTGACCGTCCCCGGCGAAAGCCATATTGACGGTCACTGCATTTAATAGAGTTTCAAAATTTAGAATCGACTGGTGTAAACTAGTATATACTTAAGTGGTATGTAATGTATGGTATAATAACAGATAGTATAACATCACTTGAAATAACGTTCACGTGATATAATTTTCATATGCTATAAAAACAAATAACTTTATTTCATATGATCTAATGTTATATTTCATATAACCTTCATTTGCTCTAAAAATGTTTAAATAATTTCATATTATTTTCAATTTGTATAATGTTTTTTTTTTATATGACATTCATTTGACCTTATTTTCATAATAACTAATTTTCTACACACCGTTCTTGTAACCGAATAATCTCAAAACTCTAAAGTTGCTTCTGCATCGTCTCCGGCGTTGCGGGAAGTGCAACCCCTTCGCCCTTACGTAACAAAGCATAGGCTCCCATGTGGGCGGGGGTTGCTCTCCCTTCGCGCCTCCGGTTTTTATATACACTCTAGGGGTAGCAGCCAAAAGACTACGTGAAGTCGGGGTGCCCCGATTCGGTTTTGGAACAGATTCGACCTACAAAGCGGTGTATAAAATCAGTCAGTAATCTCTAATCAGTTTTTACAAAAATATACAAAACAAAGTAGACGTTTCTAAATTATATTAAACGTTACTTTTACATTTTGAATATTATAGTAACTGAATGTTATACTAATTGAATATTATTTCAAATGTGCATTATATAAAATGTTCATTATACCATGTAAAATTAGTTAAAATGAGATTATATCAATAATTCATTGTATCATTTGATGGTTTTATGAAAAAAAGTATATTAATTGAAATTAGGTCATATGCTCGTTAGACCTTTTGTTAATATTTCAAACGTTACACACCCATACTTAATTTTGTATTGTTAGGTGGTCTTAAAGTCAACGACGATATTGAAAACCTTCATCTTTTGACTTGCTGTTAACCTATGTTGCAATAAGTTAGAGGTTCCCAACTTCCTACAGACAACACAACCCTTTATTATTAAAAATAGTTTTTACCGATTTACAACCCGGAAAGTTATTTAAAATCTTCGTCGTATCGTTAGCGCATTGTTGCATCGAGCCTATCTACGGGAACCTTAAAAAAAATTGTTTTTGTCATTTTTTGTTTTTATCATCAGGTATTTCATAATACATTTTCCATCAAAAACAGTCCATGTTTTCACAAAGAAACACCCACAAACAAATAAACCCTCTGAAATAGCATAATAAACAACAAAACATCCTCGCCCGGGGCCAAATACTGAATAGCTGTTAATTTTACACTCACTAACTTTAAAACCGTTTAAATTTTGATATTGACGACCAAAGCCTGTCAAATGCACACAGTAATATTGTGTTTCTTTGTGTACCTGTGTATTATTGCTGTGTTGTGTATGATTTAATGCTGTTATACTGGAAAATAGGATGGGTACGCGGGGATTGTAAGGTGAAGGCGAAGGTGCGTAAATCAACATATTTTGAATTTCCCATAGAACACCCTTCACCTAAAGGTTTTCCGACGTTTTTCTTTCTTTTTGGTGTCAATAACAATCCGATGATTCGTGGAAGAGTCAAAATTGTGACCGATTTTCATCTTTGAGAATTGGACCTCACTCGATGTGGCGACCAGCTTTTAGATAATAAGTTTGTAAGTTTGTAATTGTCCTTCGGGACAAGGTAGCAGATACCGGGCCTGCGGACGGCGAACGTTGGGTGGCTCGCTGTCCGATCAC
This sequence comes from Mamestra configurata, assembly GCA_002192655.3. Classification (NCBI taxonomy): domain Eukaryota; kingdom Metazoa; phylum Arthropoda; class Insecta; order Lepidoptera; family Noctuidae; genus Mamestra; species Mamestra configurata. Next base: position 809,759 of record NDFZ01005484.1, read on the forward strand.
CACCAGGCCCGGGTCGATGGCGCGTTGTGTTCCACGCGCGCCTCAAAGCCTGCCAGGGTTGCGGAATTTGTTTGAAAGAGTCACCGCGGCCCTGGAATACAAAGGGCTTTAGAAAGAACACGGATGGGTTTTAGTCAGTAAGAGTCTGACACGCCCTTCCGCTCCACCCAGAGCGGAAGAAGTCATATGATGATTTACCATACTTAAAAAAAGGTAGTAGATACGCGTACCTACGTAAAACACATACTAAAACTAGTCTATTCCACACATTTAAGTAACGTCTAGGGGCTCTGGGATCTTGGGCTAATTACTGCTTTTCTAGATAAATCAACTTATTAAATAAAAATACAATCAAACAATCAGTTTTGCTAATTTTCATAAATTCCCTAAACAGAAACTTCACCATAACCTTTTAAAGTTCATTTAAATCCCACACCAAATATCACCATATTCTTAATATAATTATGTAATTTCATATTAATATCGTCTTCAAGTTTATGGGGAAGCGTTCCCCATCAAAATGTACTTTATAGCATTGGCATTTATGGCAAATATACGACACCACCGCAGGTTCGGATCCCCATGACGAACATATATAGGGGATTTTGACCTATGAACGGTTTGTTTAAGGGTGAAAAACGCTTGTACGTTTTTGGTTTAAAGACGAACTTGCGTTCGCTTTGGTTCTTAAAAGGGGTCTGCTATATCGGAATTTACAATGAGACCCAAAGGTACAATAATTTGAATCATTAATTCAGAGGCGAACTTTTGTTTTAATGTACTCCTTATTTTATTAAGGTATTGCTCTGGGAATAACTGTATGACAGATAGTTTGATGGATGGGAACTAATTGAATTAAATTACTGTTAAGGGTAAACTGGATTCAGTATCAACGGGGATTTCATTCATTTTCGGTAACACGGAAATTCGAATTAATTTGGATACGAATAATGATGTGAAGTACCAATAACAGATACCTATTGTGTTTTATTGTTGTATGTATTAATTAATTGTTATTTAATAAATCGTTTATAACTGTAGTAGCCTAAGGGTTTAAGCCTGATTTGTTGTACTATTGACTGGACAATGAATTAACATTAAGTACCGAAAGTAAAAAAGGAAAAAACACCGGCTAAGTGCGAGTCGGACCCTGACACGAAGAGTGCCGTACGTAAAAATACGTTTCTTGTAAGGGAGCACCCTTTAATTTTTATAGTTTGCTGTTATAGCAACAATAGAAATACATACACACTTTGTGAAAATTTCAATTATCTACCTATATTAGGTACGGTTCTAGAGATATAGACCGCTGACAGGTGGACGAACGGACGGACGGACAGAGGAGGCTTAGTGATAGGGTTCCGTTGGTTCCCGTCCAAAAGTTAACAATAAAATTATGAAGACGAAGTAAATAGAATGACGTATAATAAATTCCACCAAACAATAGCTTTTTTTTAAAAAAAACCGATTCTTAAGTAAGAAATTCTGATACATTGATATGACGCAGATACCAAAAACCTAGAGCTTTCATGATTTATTTGTTCCACATTTTTAGGCGAAAAATGTTGTCAGAAAAAATCATAATTTAAAGCGACGCGACTCCATCCCAACACCTTCGTCAATTTATCACTTTCCAAATGAAATATGCTTACGAAAACATTGCAAAATAACCCAGACACCTTTCATGGGTAGGGATTCATTAATTTTGAGCCAAAAGCACGGTCTAGACGAATAAAAACTTGCCAAGAACCATTGTGATGCCACAGTGTAAATAAAACAGTGAACTTTTGACGAGAATGAGTAATGGGATGTTTGAATACGGGGTTTGCGTTTTGTCTATATTTAAGGGGCTAATAAAGTAGGGTATTTGATGGAAATATAAAAATTAATCCCTATTTCCCTTGGTCACGGCGTCACGCGTGAACGGCTGGACAATTTCGCTAATTATTTTTTGTTGTATTTGATATTGTCAGAAGATAGTTCCCACGAATGAAAATTTTGAAAAAAAATCTACATCCGGGTGAAGTCGCGGCGAACCACTAGTTTAATATAATAAATGCGAAAGTAAGTTTGTTTTTTTTGTAACAATTCATCATCTGCCTAGCTTTTTCCCAACTATATTGGGGTCGTCTCCCAGTCAAACCGGATTTAACTGAATACCAGTGTTTTGCGTGGAGCGTACCAGACCTCCACAACCCATTAATTGGGTAACACGGTACTTTTTGGCAAGACTGGAGTCAGATTTTCTGGCCTCTGACAATCCATAACTGCCAAAGATCTGCAAATGACAGCCGGGTCCAACGGCTTAACGTGCTGTCTCGGAGGAATCTCAACATGTTAATTATTTATTATATTTGGCTCTTCAACAATGACTACACCATAACATTTAAGAGAAGTCACTCCAGACTTAAGTTTAAGTGCCTCATCACTTAAAGAAGAGCACTACATGCACTATACTATGCGGATAAACTGCTACGGAAACAATAAGAAAAACAAATAATAATTAAAATTTACAACGAAAAATTATGAACAATTGAAACTTAGAACTTCACATTAAGACGGTCACCCATCCACACACCGACCTGGCAGCTCAGCAGCCAATCGCTAAACCATTGCGCCAACGGTGTCGCCAGATTGAATCCACGATGGCAATTTGATGCTAGAAAGTAAAAGTAGTAAATGAAGTTATAATGTCATATTTTTGTAACTATTAATTTCTCCTTCCGTTAAATTACTCTTAATCTCAATAACCACGACATAACATTACCATAATGTCAAAAATATCCTTTTCAAATGTCACATACAATTCCGAAGTTTCAACAGGAAGCAAACTTGTAACGCTGCTAAATGTTACTCTGTGACATTTCTCAAACGTGTCCGAGTAGCGGATATAGTGCCGATACCCTTATCTTAGCAGCATAAACTTCCTCGTAACATAATACCCAGTGACAGATACCGTTTGCAAATAAATTCGACGGTCGACGCCACTGACCGCTTCCTGCGGTTTCGATGTTTTTGCGGCTTGTTTTTTATACTGACTGTACTTGAAGTTGAGAGGCTTGAGTGAATCATTGAGCCCGTTCGTGTATTGATATCGTTCCTGGTTGGTGGGTGTAGGCAGAGTTTGAGGTATCTAATATCAATTTTCCATCCGTGAGTTCGATCTATTCGTAAAAGGGGTTTCAGAGATTGGTATGTCAATAGGTTGTGTGCTACCATTTCCTTATTTTGAACCGACTTCAAAAAAAGGAGGAATTCTCAATTCAGTTGTTATTTTAAATGTTTGTTATCTCATAACTCCATCATTTATGATCCGATTTGAAAAAATCTTTTTTCATTTAAAAGGATATACGTTCCGATTGGTCCCATAGAAATTTTATCAAAACCGGTTCAGTAGTTTGGTTTTTAAATCAAAATAGCTGGACGAAATAGAAAACATATCATCTAAATAAACGAAATTGCGTGTTTCGCTTTCCTTTGACTTTCCAGTGGTGTTGTTAGGTGTGTGTGTATCACTAAAAATCGTAAAATAAAAAACTTTTTACAATAAAATACAACCGACATCCAAATACCTACTTTCCAAAATTCTCGACTTCCGAAGTTAAAGTTATTTTATACTTTGTAGTGTTTTTTTTTTATTTGGAAGTCGGTTGTATTTTTTTTTTGTAAAAATGTTTTTTTTAGTAATTCCTAGTACCCATTCGTACTCATACTTATATTATAAATGCGAAAGTACTTAATTTTGTCTGTCTATCCGTCTGTCTGGCAGTTTGGTCCTCTTCACATTATTGCAAATTTTGATCTTAAATATTGAGAAATAAATTTATTATTTTTATTCCGTGTGCATTTAAACTTACATTCAATTATATTTTTAAATATTTCAATATAAATTATAAAAAAATATATATATATAAAACCTTTTTTTTTTCTGTTCTTTGTTTTTTTGTGGAACGGGAAGCTATCAGAGAGAGGAACCTCCTAATAATACGACCTATTATTTTTTTATTATTATTGACTTCACAGCATCCCTGATTAATCCATAGGAAACATTTTATCCCGAGAGTATGTGCCCATGGTGTATGTATCGTCCTTCACGCGGGTGTAGCCGCGGGCAGGAGCTAGTTCATTACAAAACTCATTAAGATTTTATGTTTAGCAGAAAAAACATTTTAATTATGACGATGAAAGCCGTTGTCTCCCGAAAACAGTTCTCGCAATAAACTAACAAGGCAGACACATTTCACCACCTTTTTTAAGTAACACAAAAACGGTAGTATTATAAAACTGTCCTCACATACAGAGCAAATTAAAAACCTTGACTCACCAGAACCTTTTTACCCTTTAAGTGATAATCCGCGAATCGGAAAACCGACAAAAACTGACATTTTAAACACAACAAGACTTTGTAAACTTGAATTTGAGACCATAAATTAAAAGTCCCTGTCTAAAATAAGGAACGACATTGTTTTACGCGAACCATCGCATCATCGGGCCGATTATTCCCGAAAACTTTAACGAGAACGTATGGGCTGATGACAGTTTTAAAACCTACATTGTTTTTCATAATAAAACCGGTATTTTGGAATATTTTTGACGTTTATGTACCGCGTTTTCGTATTTTGTTGAAGTGAAGACAGTATGCCTGTTATGTTCCATTGTGATTTGGAGAAAATAGTACTGTTTGTATTGCGTATGCGCAATATTGTAAAAGCTGCGGATGAGTTTGTTGTGACAGTTTATTGAGCCTATTGTGTGAGGAACTTGCCTTTGTATTAACTTGATCACTGAAATCAAATTGCTTTTGTGTAAATTGCAGACGGAAATTACCATAGATATTATTATTTAGCATATTTTATGAATAAAACTACAGTTAAAAGACCACAGCTAGACAACAAATCCTAAAATAGCATAAATTTTTTCATATTTCTTCTTAATCTCAACCACCAATGTCATATAAAAGTGAACTTGATTGAATTGGAAAATACTCTTATTCATTTGTGAAGACTGCGTGGGCGCTAATTTAATGTTATTTCAATCTCAGGTACTATTGATACGACATTTTAAATGACTAATTCTTGCACGCGTCTTTATTGTCGTTAGTATAGATTTTTGAAAAAAGTAGCTATAAAACTTCTCCAGGGACTCATCTATCTCTATACTAAATTCATCAAAACTGGATCCGCGATTTAAACGTGAAAGTGTAACAAACAAACGCACATTTGCATATTATATTGTTAAAATCTGTCTGGCTGGTGCAAAAGTGTTGACTTCTGTGTTTTTTTCTCCCGTTCTTGTTTGTTTGTTTTTTCTCCCGTTATCAGAAGGGCCTTATCAGAAGGCTTAAAGTCACCCAAAAACTAATGGAAAGGGCAATGCTCGGACTTTCCCTGCGTGATCGAATCAGGAATAATGATATCCGCAAGAGAACCAAGGCTACCGACATAGCCCGAAGGAACGCCAAACTGAAGTGGCAGTGGCCAGGGCCGATGGGGCCGAAAAGTTCAAAAGTGGCGACTGCGTACCGGAAGACGTAGCGTTGGAAGGCCTCCCACAAGGTGGACCTGGTGACGGTCGCGGGTAGCCGATGGATGCGAGACGCACAGGACCGGTTGTTTTGGCTAAACTTGGGGGGAGGCCTATGTCCAGCAGTGGACGTCTTTCGGCTGACATGATGATGATGAAGCTTCCGTTTGTCCATTATCTCACTTGATGGGAACAATGATGTAGTCAACAATGCAACACGCTCGCCTAGAAGTAATTTTATTTCTCCTAAAGATCCCAGCTGTGTTTTACAAAATTCTTGCACCCAAGATCAATCTAAAGCTACCAAATGGAGCCACAGTTGCGCAATGGCAAGCAGATCGAGTAGAAATTATAGCTGTAATAAAGGTGTAAACATATATTAACCAATCAAGGCGCTCCGTTATCCGCCGCTAGGTGGCGCCGCCGATCATTACGCCGTCTGCGCGGGCGCCGCAGTGGGTTTTAAGTTGGATGCTTTACAATGCTGGGCTTACTTAAAGTTAAACGTCAACAAGGGTGATTGAAGAATTAATCAAGGGAAGATTTGTTAGCATGACGGTTGTGGAGAATAGAATAAACAAAACTTTTTTACAAAAAAAAATGGAACTAAATTCCAAATAAAAAAAAAACACTACGAAGTATAAAATAACTTAAATTTCATAAATCGGTGTTTTTGGTTGTTTATTAGTATTTTAACACCGTTTTTAGTGGTTATTTTTTATTTGGAAGTCGGTTGTACTTTTTATAAAAAAGTTTTTATATTCACTTTTTAGTTATCGGTACCTAATCTAACAATACTTCACAAAATACGCAATTTCGTTTACTTGGATGAGATGTTTTCTATTTTCTCCAGCTATTTTGCTTTAAAACCAAACTACTGAACAAACATTTTGATAAAAATTCTAGAGGACCAATCGGTAAGTATGTCCTTTAACATAAAAAAGAATTATTCAAATCAGTTTATAAATGACGGAGTTTTGAGGTAACAAATATACAAAAAAAATGCAACAGAATTGAGAACATCGTCCTTTTTCGAAGTCTTTTACAAAGTATACAGGTACTTTAATTGAAAACAAAAGATTTGACTTTGGGCAACTGACCCATCATATCTTAAGACCTGAATTCTTCTACTACTATTTCCATGCCAAATTACTTGTTCTACCAATCTATTATCTTATTCATTTAAGGATTACCAACGAGTAAGTACAGTACAACAAAACTTCTGCAAAATACAAACTTGTAACACTATACGTTTTCGTGTAATGCACACTCAATTAGTAACCACAACTTACACATTAATGAGTCTACATGCTCCGACTGAATATTATTATTACAAAAAAAAATATAAATAATTGCGGCATACTAATTTTAAGATCAAGAATCGAATAGAGAATAGAGAATCGAATAGAGAATCTAAAACCGCGAAAACGGAGTGAGGATTTTTAAAACGCTTATTATTGTTAGTCGACAATCAATGTACTCGGTCCACAGCGCCATCAACTTGCGCGTACGCATACCCGAGCTGCGAAGCCGTTAGCTTGTCACCGTACCGGGGTAGGGCTGCCACGCATCGTAATCATATTTTTTTATTTTCAGAGGAAGCGACATAATAATATTGTGATAAACAGGAAATTGAAAATATATTGTTTAGCTGGAAGTAATATCGATATTGTGTTCGATGAGATTGCGTGTAACTGTAGATTGTGTCAATCAGTTATGTCATACCTTTATCGGTGGTGCAAAAAAATTATTAATTTTACCGAAGAGATATTATTTGTTAACCCACGTTTTTCATACAAATAGGTAAACACTGCTTCCCCACACCAACATTAAAAAAAACTAGAAATGCCACGAATGGTTGTTATAGTGAATAGTCGAATACCGATTAATCGCCAATTCCTATGGCAAATAGTCGAAATCTCGCAATTATTACTCAAAATGAAAAAAGCCATGCAAAAATAGTTTATTTATTTTCAAATAATAATAATACTCTTGTAGTATAGTCTCTTTAATTTTCTGCACCACAATCTGCCCTTTTTGGATTTAAATATTAAGTGTTTTTTTTTTTTATATTAGTCATTTTTAATTTAATTTTTGTTTTGTTTTTTAAGTCTATAGTTTTTGTGTTCATTCAAAGTTTATTTTTATTTAGACAACTATTCGCCGAATGTCGAATAATATATATTATTCGGTATTCGATGAGTAACAAAAAAATGTCGATTAGTGCCGAATACCGAATAATAGCTAGTATTCGCGGCATCTAAAACGAATAATTGTCTTCTTTTTTTCAAGAATTTATTATTTACTAGCTGTCGCCCGCGGCTTTGCCCGCGTGAATGTCGAAAATTATCCCAAGGGAACATAATCCCGAGATGAAATCTATCCTTTCCCGGGACTCAAACAGGTCTCTATACCAAATTTCATCTAAATCCGTCTAGCCGTTTGCGCGTGAAAAAGTAACAAACATACACACACACTCACAAGCTTTCGCCTTTATAATATTAGTGTGATATACTTTATTGTACACCTCATAAACAACACAGTAAAAACGTTTACAATGGGCAATGGATTGCACAGGATTAGGCATTAATGTCATTAGGTATAATCATCATCATCCACAGGCCGATTTTGCCCACTGCTGAACATAGGCCTCTTTTTTCTTGTGCCAATCTCCAGCTTCTGTGCCAGCCTCATCCGAGTTCTAGATAGAGATAGTGCTAAAAACAGAAGATGAAAGGCAAGTGAAGAATGCTGGGAATATCATAGACCGTGCTCCAGACAAACATGTCTGTACTTGAAGAGCTGAACATCATCAGCGGCGTATCTATATCGTCCATAGTTCAAGCACAAATACCCACTTGCTTTGACGATCTGTCCTGTCGCAACAACGACGCAATGGAACGCCAGGTAAAACAGAATAAAATAAAAAACTTAAAAAAATGCAACCGACATCCAAATAAAATAAACTACAAAGTATAAAATAACTTTAATTTCGAAAGTCGGTCTTAATATACGAAGAAACAACCAAAACACTGAGTTCCGAAATTAATTATTTTATACTTCGTGGTGTTTATTTTTTATTAGGAAGTCGGTTGCATTTGTTTGGAAAAAAAGTTTTTTATTTTTAGGAAAGAAAAACACGCAATTTCTTTTACTTGGATTTTTTATTTTCTCCAGCTATTTTGATTACAAAACCCAACTACTGAATCGTTTTTGAAGAAATTTCTATGGGACTAATCGGAACGTAGGTACATCCTTTTACATGAAAGAATTATTTTTCAAATCGGATCATAATTGCTTTTACTATAATATTATTATTTTTTTGTGAAAAAGTGTTTTTTTATTTGGAAGTCAGTTGTACTTTTTTTTTTAATTTTTTTTTTCACTTATTAGTGAGTACCCCACACCTAACAACACAACTGGAAAGTCACAGGAAAGCAAAATAGGAACGCAATTACGTTTCCTAGGAGGAAAACTTTTACCAACTACTTATTCTGATTTAAAAACCAAACTACTGAACCGAATTTGATAGAATTTCTATAGGACCAATCGGTAAGTATTTCCTTTAACATAAAAGAATAATTATTCAAATCGGTTCATAAATGACGGAGTTATGAGGTAACAAACATACAAAAGAAAAAACAACCGAATTGAAATCTTCTTTTTTTGGAGTCGGTTAAAAGTTAGGAACACATGGCAAATTTTAGATAAGTGATTTCAACCATCTCATACAGGAATTCAGTATTTTAATTATGTGAATTTGAACACACTGACTGGAATGAAATGACGATGACTACGGAAAGGAACTAGTTCCATTTATCATCAGTCTCGTCATTTCCATGGCACACGAGCTATCGGCTGCCTGGAGCTCCCAAGAGCTGTACGCTGTCTCAACTTTGGCGCAACCATAAAATTAGTCTGGGCACTTGGGTAGTGAGTGTAATTTCCTTTTGCGAATATTAATTTGTCACAAGTAACGTGCGAGTTTCACGGATCCCGGACTTATATTTTATTTTCCTTTTGTAATGGAATCCAATTAACCCATTAAGCAGTCATACGTCGTGGCAGCCCTAGCTCCATGCGGGTCACCCTGTTTTTGCGATAGCGTGATTAGAACACAGCGTTTATAAGAAAATTGTCCGCACCGAACAATTATCGTGAAACTCGTATAATGGACCATTTGAGACACGCTTACCTTTATATTTTACATATTTGGGTCGATAATTACTAAATATTTAAATTATTTAATTTTGGTCTATTGTTGTCGGTTGTATTGGTGAGGAGCTCGTGGCTTTTTTATGTCAGCCGTGTCGATCTCCCTTTTTTTTTAAGCAAGGGACATCATCAAATTACTTCTTCCGCTCTGGGTGGAGCGGAAGGGCGTGTCAGACTCTTACTGACTAAAACCCATCCGTGTTCCTTCTAAAGCCCTTTGCGTTCCAGGGCCGCGGTGACTCTTTCGAACAAATTCCGCAACCCTGGCAGGCTTCGATCTCCCTGGGCTACGGTTTTTGTTCGAAAGAGTCACCGCGGCCCTGGAACGCAAAGGGCATTAGGAGGAACACGAATGAGTTTTAGTCAATAAGAGTCTGACACTCCCTTCCGCTCAGTCCAGAGCGGGAGGAGCCATTTGACGATTTCCCTACGATAAATAAACGGGTCGATCTTCAAGGTTAAGCAACACTTGCCGAGGCCAAATCGTGGATGGGAGACTTACATCACATATTGTAACTATCAAAACCTGTATTACAAATAAACGATTATTTATTTATATTAATATATATATTTCTTGTTTACGTGTGTATGTCACTGAACTCCTAAACGGCTGGACCGATGTTGATGAAATTTTCAAGGGGATTCGGGAATGGTTTAGATTGCAATCGATTTCTATAATTTTTCGTCATACACAAAGCAAACTTTCGGACAGGACAACGTCTGTTGTGGGCGCTAGTTTGTTATAATTATTTAATTTCGGTCTGTTGTTCTGTCAGTGACAAGTATAATATAATATCTTGGGACAACTCACACACGGTCATCCGATCCCAAACAAGGCAGAGCCTGTGCTATGGCAACCAGACAACTGATAAACATACTTATATATTTCTAAATACATACATATTATAGACATACGTGCAGTTATACTCATACTTTCGGATTTGACCATCCACGCACACTTTAAAAATTCACTCTTAATACGTTCTAGTCTATAGATTGAAAGAAATAAGTATGGGATACTTACTATAAGTACCTACATACTTTATTGAGTCCACCCATTATTGCAATAAAGCAAAACTTTTATCCCAAAGCCTTAATCATTCAAAAGCTATCAAACAATCTCCAATGATTCATCGCAAACCTCTTTACCAAACTTGCAAGATCTGAACACGCCATTATGATCATACTTTCAAATGCGCAACAACCAATCAGAGTTTGAAGTTCGCGATAAGGCACGGCTCAGACGAACTTGCCAACTCACTCGCCTTCAAAACGTGACGCGACTTAATCATTTTGAATTACAATTGTTACATTTTAGAGCATTCTGTTATTAAGTTATGCTGGTTCTTGAATTGAGTGTGAGTACCTATTTGTTGTTTTGAAAATGTGTTTGAGAGGTAGGAGATTGGAATTGGGTTTCGTAAGTATAAGTTTGAATGGCTTCGCAGCATAATCAGCGTTTGAAACATAACAAGCTTTGTGCTTGGTTTGCAGTGGTTGAAACTTGAAACAGACTTATTTAATAACTAGCTGCCGCCCGCGACTCCGCCCGCGTTAATGTCGAAAATTATCCCAAGGCAACATAATCCCGGGATAAAAACTTATGTCCTTTCCCGGGACTCAAACAGTCTCTTTTCCAAATTTCATCTAAATCGGTCCAGCCGTTTGCGCGTGAAGAAGTCACAAACATTCACACTCACTCACAAACTTTCGCTTTTATAATATTATATATAGTGTGATGTGTTGTGATTATTATAAATACATCATGCATACAAAGACAGTACAGAATTGTGTCTGTAGAGGTATGCGGAACAGAGAGTAAAGTCCAACACATCTCCACTGAAAAATGGGAGGATCCTCCGACCAGACGGTTGTTGTGTCTGGTGGGCAACTGCTCGATAGTTGATATTCGGACTGTTGTATGTTCAAATCATACGGAAAACTTTGCTTGCGCGATGCAAGATTTCGTTGTTAGTTCGTCGTAGATTGCGTTGTGGTTCTTTTTGTTGCCGTACAAATTTCGCTTCTTAGTTTTTTCATGTGGTGGCATTGATGCCGCTACATGTCTTAAAAGTAAGTTGCAACAGTGACAAAAATTCAAGGTCGATCGTCTGACTTCCAAACTAGGTAATAAGCCTGTATTTGTACTGTTTACAAAAACAATTTACATACTTCTAAGAGTCTAAGTACTCCTCTGTCATATAGAAACGAGCATAGAAGACTGGCCAGGATGGATGGCAATCCATTCAAAGTGGCCACGCTGCCAGTCTTAAAGCTTTATCTTTTGGCAAAGAGCAGGCCAGCCCTCTGGTCACAAAAAGTGTCGATCAGTCGACGAGGTATATACTTGAAAAGTAGACGAAACCAAACAGCTCAATACGGTAATTTTACCAAGAAGGCTTTATTTGCCCCGCGACATACTGGCTCCTAACATTATTCAATATTTATTTTTTTAGTGAAAGACTTCGCACAAATATCTTTTAAAATAGCCATGTGGAAAGCAAAAACGTGTTTTTTTAATCATGACTATGCCTGCAAAACGCAAGAAAATAGTCCCTTATAAGTCCATAATTTGTGTCGCAAAATTACTCCATTAAGCACCCGTTCAGTTTATGAACGTTTAATGTTAATTTAACGTTGCTAAAGCATGAAAGCGACACAAAGCGCCTTTTGGTTTTGAACAGCAATAAGGGACAGATCGTCATTTCACGACAGACTTTTTCTATAAGGCTGCGGTTCCAGCGGCGATGTGCTAAGGCGTTAGCTATGAATATGCCTGATTAACACCAATGTGATGGCTCTTTTTTTAAAGCTTAGCTAAGCATAGCTCTAGTGGAACAATGTTAACGAAGGTTTTCGTACTAATTAAAGCGACGGATATGTGCTACAGATTCGGGCCATTGATGTAAGGATGTGAGCTACTGTCAGGGTTGCGGAATCTGTTTGAAAGAGTCACCGCGGCCCTGGAACGCAAAGGGCTTTAGAAGGAACACGGATGGGTTTTAGTCAGTAGAGCGGAAGAAGTCATTTGATGACAACCCTTCCTTAAAAAAAAGGTTGTGAGCTAAGGACGCACGAGTGTTGTTGCTAGCTAAGTAAAGTACGAAGCAGCTGGCTGAGCATAGCGTCGCCCATCTTCAGAGCACAACTAAACTCGCACATCTATGCAACTTAGCTCTAGTGGCAGAGCCATCATTACCCCTAGCACCCTGCTAGGGGTGCCAAATAACCCGGGTGGGTTCGGGTGTATGTAGGTAAGTAGCCTAAAGTTATTATTTTAATAAGTAAGTTTCTGTAAAAATAAGCCCGACCAACGTTGTTGTCCACGTGAGCATAGCTGTGAATGATAAATGATATTTATTTTGTAAGTAGGTTAAACATAACACTTACACGTCAATCTTTTTTGGTCATTTTTAAACTAGATGAGGTCGGTGTTTCCTAGCTGACTACCCTGAGAAGAAACACTGAAACAAACTCGGAGGTCAAAGTTTATTTTAAAGTTCATATAATCGTACCGGTCAAATCATGTGAGAACCATGTAGGTTAATGTCTGAAGTGGTCTTTTGAGGAAAGTACCACACAGATTTGAATGGATCTGTCCAGACAGTGCAAGCAGTCACTGGGCAGTGCAGTTATCGTGTAGCTCAAACTTAACTTAAAGGAGCTCAACGATTTGACGAACAATACCAAAGTAAGGACATAAGTAGGTACAACAAGTGTAAAAATAGTTACATTTCGAGAAGTTAATAAAAGCTGGGGCACAGACTAACTTGCGCACGCTGGCGTCGAATGAGATTAAGACGACCCTGTCTATTAGAATAGAACAGACACAGCATTAGGGAGCGTTCAAGTATTACGTAACGCAATTTTTGAAGATTCTTGACCCTCCCTCCCCCCCATATAACGCGCCGTAACATTTATCTGTACTCCCTCCCGAAACGTTACGTATCATACAAGTGACAATTTTTACCTAAAAGTCACTATTATGTCTACTACTCTCATGT
>NDFZ01005484.1:823528-858609 GCA_002192655.3 Mamestra configurata
TATCTGTACCCCCATCCCCCTCCCTAAACGTTACGTATCATCCAAGTAACAATGTTTACCTAAAAGTCACAATTATGTCTACTACTCTCATGTTACCAATTTTTTTTATTAATAAATGTCATTTCAAGAAAAATATTTATGTTTATTATATTGTTTGGCAAAATGACTACTGTTTAGTGACTGTGTAACTCGAAAATATGTTTAGTGAGCTAGCGTTAAATAAAAAAACAACGTAACGCGTTGTTCGAACACCCCCTTATTAATGATAATGATTAGCATTCTTAATTCGACTTTGAGTGCAGAACGCAAGCGTTGATTGGCAGAGAACGCTTAGGCATAGGCATTCTCGTCCAATCAACTGATGGGTTCTTCGTCTGGGCTTTAGATATAGTTTAGCTTCACCGCTAAACTATCTCTATTGTAACCCCAGCCTAAGGCGGAAGCTTCAGGAAAATACATGGGGGAACATAATATCCATAAGTAGATCAATTCACATTCGAATACGTAAACGTGTCACTGTAAAAACAAATAAACATCTATAATAATATCAGTATTCCTCTCACACCTCAATAAGGATTACCCTTCTAGGACAAATAATAAAAAAGGGGAATCAGCCAAAAAATCGTTGAGTTTGCCCGACGCTTGATAAAAATCAATTCAATTTTGGAGACTGTAGCTGTCATATCGACCTACGTGAGACGAGCGTGACGGGAATACCAAACGGGGGACATGGAACGGGGGAACAGAACTCGAAGTCAAAACTGTCCTTCAGTTTTTTGGGCTTCTTCACGCGAATTCACCATAGTCCACCAGAATCCATCCAAGGCGCCATATTTTCGGTCTGCCACGGCCACGACCCTGTCTTGCTGCGGGAGAACTATAGAACAAAATAACAATTATGCATTTTTTAAATCCAATGACACACTTTTACTGTTCATCAAAATCGGACCCGGAACTCCTTGGCCCTTTCGCTTTTCTTCATAGTTCCGGATTTGGCCATCCACGATCGCTTGAATAGAATATAATTTACCTTGCTGCATAAAATATGGTACATAAATGGTTTTATATATTTTGCTTACTTATTTTCAGCATGCAAAAAAAATCACTCTATATAGGCATGCGAATGACCAGCCGGAAATTCGTTTAACATAGATCGCATTAAATAAAAAAAATAGCATTAATTGGTTACAAGAAAATATGAAAACTAATTTTAAAGTTTGGCAGTTCCTGATATGCGAAATACACTTTATTGCAGTCAGCGTAACACGACGCCGTCATTTCGTGTGCAGTGGTTTATAGTATAAATTTATTGTAATATGTTTTAGGATTCCGTAGCCAAATGACAAAAAACGGAACCCATATGGATTCGTCATGGCTGTCTGTCTGTTCGTCCGTATGTCACAGCCGCTTTTTTCCGAAACTATAAGAACTATACGTTGAATCTTGGTAAGTAGATGTATTTTGTGAATCGCATTAAGATTTTCACACAAAAATAGAAAAAAGACAAATACATTTTGGGGGTTCCCTATAGGTACTTCGAACGGAAACTCAATATTTTTTTTTTCATAATAATAATAAAATCATCAAACCCATACGTTTGGAAAAAATGATATAGAGGTTTCTCATAACATTTTTTTCTAAACTGAATAGTTTGCGCGAGAGACACTTCCAAAGTGGTAAAATGTGCCCCAGTAACTATCTAAAATGAGAGAATGATGCCATGCAAACTTCCACCGAAAATTGGTTTGAACGAGATCTAGTAAGTATTTTTTTTTAATACGTCATACATCGTAAACAAAATAGAATAAATATTTAAGGAGGCTCCCATACAACAAACGTGATTTTTTTGCCGTTTTTATAGATAGTCGTACGGAACCCTTCGTGCGCGAGACCGACTCGCACTTAGCCGATTTTATTTATATAAAGCTATTGATTTATGTTTATGTTTTATTTTATAAGCCTGAAATAAAGTATTAAATTAACTAATTAAATTGTGTCATAAAAAGTAGTGGGTTTTTCAAAATCAAAATCAAAAGTCATTTATTCAAATTAGGCTGAGTGCCAGCATTTTTTGAACGTCAAAATTCTACATAAAGACAGTCGTTTATTTTTATAGGTGCTAGTGATCGAGTGTGTCAAAAGAAAATTTGACTTTCTGTACAATTTTTTACAGCGTGACCTCTGTATTGAAATTCGCCGTAGCTATTTGATTCCGCTGACGACAGCTTAAAGTCAGCTGATTTGTACGACTCGTCTTGTAAACTAACTGCTTGCTGAACAAGCTTGCCATTTTACACTTGATTAGTGAAAGTGATTAGAACGTACTATGTAGACGCGTAACAAAATGCTACGAAGTTTTAGGTAGGTAGCTGTGAATTCAAGCAATGTTTAACCAGTTTTCAGAAAAACATTTTTTTTATTTAATTTGGGTTTGCTCTTGACTCTAGTCTAGGTCATAGATGACTGAGACAAAGCTGACCACGGAACGAGCTTACCCAGAAGAAGCCTGTTCACTCTAATTTTGAAGAGATTAGGGTTGTATGCGTTCGGAAACACAGACGCAGGCAGAGAGTTACACTCCTTTGCTGTGCGCATTATAAAAGACGTTTGGAAACGTTTAGTGCGAATTGGTGGAATAGCAACAAGGTAGGGATGGTAACTAGCAGTGCATCTAGATGCCCGATGGTAATGGGGGCCGGTGGGATGAGGTCGTGGAGTTCCTGGACACTCTCCCCGAAGTACAATCTGTAGAAGACCGACAAGCAGGCAACCTTGCGGTGAATTTTATTGTGATTGATTTTTGAGTTACATAAATCTCATTTAAGTGGATAGTTTTCAATGGATAGACCGAAAGTTGTCTTTTCCTTTCTTATATTATTATTTTTATGATGATTATATATAATTGGTTATAATTATTATAAGAACTGACTTTCCACTTCAGGCGTTCCACTTCCATTTTGTTTTTTCAATATACCTACCTATATGCCTACCTACCCAAATCTCATCTTAGCTACACAAACAGTATATTCCAAAAAAAAATGAAATGACACATTGTATATCCCGTTAAAATGAAATGGTTCAAATTCGTAGGGACAGATGAAAAAGTCAAGTTTTTTTAACGCCCAGTTCTAGACTCCAAATGAATCATTATAACTAAGAGTTTTCAGCATTGCCAGCCAATCTTTCTCTATCTTCTCTAAATCAAATCACAAAACAAACAATCTACTGCACTTTTCAGTTCGACCCCAATCATTAACAACCTCACATTGGCACGAGAAAATACGCAAAAACAGCCAAATGGAATCCAAAAATTGCAGCGCCAAGTAAAATGGAGCCACCGAAGTCCAGTCCAACTCCATTTTATCTGTTTCAATTCTTTCATTAAGCACTATAAAGACTTCCACAATCAATTTCTACCCGCGATCCGCCTTAACCGGGATAACTCTGCGGTTGCTTTAACCTTTATTTCTTGAAGTTTAAGGTCTGAAATTGAATGAATTAGCGGCAAATGTGTGCAGTAACGTACGGAGTCTGTACTTCATTGTGGAAAGCATAGATTGATGGGCGTGGTTGGCGAAGCTAAGTTACCCACAAGTGAGAGCCGTTAGTGTAGACGATTTTTTATAAGAATTTAATATAGGCGTAAGGGCTTATTACGGCCTTCAAACCTCATTGAAGTACAAATTAAGCGTTCACCTTCAGTTTTCATCGAACTATATTAAGGACCGCATGTTGAATTACCAGTGCTGGCAATACTTCCATGCTCTATGAACATAACTTTGAAATAGGATTACTAAGGAACTGTATTTTTTGATTGCCTGTGATTCGACAACCAGCTTGCCAACAATAAAAAATAATTTATACAAATAAGACTAAACTATTCATATGCAGCTGCAGTTCAGCTAAAATACTAGAAAGTGGTGACGGGCGGGCGTTTTTGCGGACTGTCTTTATGTAGAACTTGACGTTCAAAAAGTGCTGGCACTCAGCCTAATTTGAATAAATGATGTGATTTTGATTTTTGATATTATTATCCGTAAGGTCCATCACCGTTTTTCAATGTTTTAGCTTGCAAAGATGTACCGTGTTACCCAGTTACTGGGTTGCAGAGGTCAGATAAGCAGTAGCCCCACGTAAAATACTAGTATTCAGCTGAATCCGGTTGGACAGAGCCGACCCCAATATAGTTGAGAAAAGCGAGGCAAACTAACACTTTCTTAAAGTTTATATTGATGACCCGATCGTCATTACCAAATCGTATCGGACTCGTATCGTGCACTATAAAGGATCCTGAGGTTAGTTCAGATTACGAGGTGGAAGTAAGTTGATGTATGGACGGTGTTCAAAAGAAATTTAGGTAGAATTGTGGTCTAAAAGAAAAACGGATTGGCTGAATAACCCCGCAATGGCTTTAAAAGACCGATCTTTGAGATAGTGAGTCTATTTAGGTATGCAGTTTTAAGGTTCCGTTTATACTTTACTAGCACTTCGCCCGCGCCTTCATCCGCGCGGATTTAGTAGGTACTCCACAAACCTCAACGCCCCCCCTCTAAACCGGAGGATTAATATCTTCATATCAAAATTATCACTTTTTCTTTCCAACTGGGCTTAATAATTTAACAAAAAGCGGTCATTGTGACTTAACCATAATAGTAGGACATATAGCCTTGCGGACTTTTCCTAGGTAATAATGAGTACTTTAATTGTGTAGTACATTATTTTTATGTATCATCAATAGTTTTTTCAGCGCG
Organism: Mamestra configurata; assembly: GCA_002192655.3. Lineage (NCBI taxonomy): Eukaryota > Metazoa > Arthropoda > Insecta > Lepidoptera > Noctuidae > Mamestra > Mamestra configurata. The sequence goes on from NDFZ01005484.1 coordinate 828,280, forward strand.
TGCGATGAAAGACATTTTATGACATTTTTTTTTACACCTTTTTTTACACACACAAGTTTTAGTAGAATTCCCTAATTATTTCTGGAAATAAAAATAAATCGTAACAAACAAACAAACAAATCTTTCCTCTTTATAATATTAAGTTTAGATATGGCAGGATTGAATTGAAATAAAACCACCAATATGAATAGATGTTCGATGCTTGTTGTTCTTTTTTAAGGTTCCGTACCCAAAGGGAAAAACGGGACCCTATTACTAAGACTCCGCTGTTCGTCCGTCTGTCTGTCCCAGGTTGTATCTCATGAACCGTGATAGTTAGATAGTTGAAGTTTTAGGTTATGGTACGGAACCATTTGTGTGCAGGTCCAACTTGCACTTAGCCAGTTGTAGTCTTCCACTAGCCGTGCGAAGCGTAGCGGAAAATTAGAATGCGAGCGAAGCCGTGGACTTTTGTCCACGGCTTCGCTCGCATTCTAATTTTATTTTCGCAAAAAGAGCTGAGAACCGTCTCCAGGGTCCCATTTATTTCTGCACCAAATTTCATCAAAATCGGTTCAGCGATTTAGGCGTGAAGGCGTAACAAATAAACAAACTCGCAACACTTTTATTAGAGTAACGTTAAATAATTAATTAGCGAAAAGACATCATTCGTAATTTATTTAAACTTAAAGTTAAAACATTCTGCGCGTGGAAGGTGTTCAACAAATTACCACATATTGTAAAAACAAGTCCTCCGCCGCGACTGTCTGTCTGTTCGCGATAAGCTCAAAAACTACTAAACAGATTTTCATGCGGTTTTCTCGAATGGATGGAGTTATTATAGGAAGGTTTAGGTGTATAATTCGTCCCAAAATTCATACGGGAAAAATGGAATATACGCGTACGAAGTCGTGGGCAAAAACTTATAAATAATATTTAAATTCAAAATTAGTTCCGTATCTTGCAATGAAATTTACTTCGTTCCTGAAACATATTTTTATCGAGATTTACTTTTTGTTGATGTTTAACCAAAGAAAGAAAGAAAGAAAAGAAAGAAAAGAAAGAAAAGAAAGAAAAGAAAGAAAAGAAAGAAAAGAAAGAAAAGAAAGAAAAGAAAGAAAAGAAAGAAAAGAAAGAAAAGAAAGAAAAGAAAGAAAAGAAAGAAAAGAAAGAAAAGAAAGAAAAGAAAGAAAAGAAAGAAAAGAAAGAAAAGAAAGAAAAGAAAGAAAAGAAAGAAAAGAAAGAAAAGAAAGAAAAGAAAGAAAAGAAAGAAAAGAAAGAAAAGAAAGAAAAGAAAGAAAAGAAAGAAAAGAAAGAAAAGAAAGAAAAGAAAGAAAAGAAAGAAAAGAAAGAAAAGAAAGAAAAGAAAGAAAAGAAAGAAAAGAAAGAAAAGAAAGAAAAGAAAGAAAAGAAAGAAAAGAAAGAAAAGAAAGAAAAGAAAGAAAAGAAAGAAAAGAAAGAAAAGAAAGAAAAGAAAGAAAAGAAAGAAAAGAAAGAAAAGAAAGAAAAGAAAGAAAAGAAAGAAAAGAAAGAAAAGAAAGAAAAGAAAGAAAAGAAAGAAAAGAAAGAAAAGAAAGAAAAGAAAGAAAAGAAAGAAAAGAAAGAAAAGAAAGAAAAGAAAGAAAAGAAAGAAAAGAAAGAAAAGAAAGAAAAGAAAGAAAAGAAAGAAAAGAAAGAAAAGAAAGAAAANTTCGCCAGAGAACTAAAGTCACCGACATTGCGCGTAGAATGAGCATGCTGAAGTGGAAGTGGGCCGGCCATGTCTGTAGACGGACAGACGGTCGATGGAGCAGACATGTGGTAGAGTGGAGACCGCGTATGGGCAAACGTAGTGTGGGACGCCCTGCGGCACGATGGATCGATGATTTGAAGAAGGTGGCTGGCAGCGGATGGATGCGGACCGCTCAGGACCGGGATGGTTGGTGATCTTTGGGGGAGGCTTACGTTCAGCAGTGGACGGCAATTGGCTGATATGATGTATGATGAACTACCTACCAACCGTGCTGTAGCTATATTTAATTTTTTTTTTGTTAATTTATTAGTAGGTTTTTTTTTGTGGCTCTGTCTCGCACATGAGTCCCAGCATTAGGCTGAGTGATGGCCGTATTGCGCGGATGTGACGCATATCTTCCCAATTTGCGTAATCCCGATTTTATTTTCGCTTTTTTTTATGGTATGCGTCATGCTTGGCGCAAATAAATGTGTTTTTCTTTCTTGCTATTGCCTGATTAAAAAAATAAATACATAGGTATTCCGTCAAATAATTCACCGTGAAAACTTTGGTGAAGTTAGCGTGAAGTGAGCTGTCATTTCAACTTGAACTGAACTTACACTCAAGTCTAATTAAAAAAAGTATATAAGTATACAGCTAATACCAGTCTAAATTTATAAAAAACCCGTGGTATTATTATTTTAATATATTTTTTGCTCTAAAGTCATCATCATCATCATATCAGCCGAAAAAACGTCCACTGCTGGACATAGGCCTCCCCCAAGAAGGGGGTTTGCCATAATCGCCACGCTTGGCAGGCGGGTTGGCGATCGTAGTGCAGCTGTTGCAATGCACTGATAATGCTGCTGCCCATTCTCTGGTGAGTCCCTCAGTCGCCTCTTACGACACCCACGGGGAGTGATGGGATGGTGCTATTGCTTTACGTCCGACACCATACAGAACAATGCTCGAAAATGCGAGAAGAAAACACGTCGTCACTATCAACATTTTACAGCTTTTCCTTTTAAAAATTCACGCACGTATCCCATTGGCTAAAATTACCAAAAACTCGAGTTACAAAATTTTGTAAAACAAAAGCAAGGATATCCCGAATTTTGGAACCAAATGTACACTACCCTCCATTTGGCTCCAAAACAAAAAGTATATAATAACAATTCGAAGGACACTAACTATTAGCACTGTCCACTTTTGTATATAACTTGGAAACCAACTTAGTTTTGTGGCTAAACTTAACTTCCTTCAACCGTAAGCCGTCTGGGTAAAGTTGACTTTTGACTGGGGGTGATTTTCATAGATGCATCTGGAGGGTGGTTCAGCAAAAAGTTGCAAGCTTGGCAGGGTTGCCAACGGAGCTGGTCACTGGAGAATTGTTTAGTTGGCCAGTCCACATTCAAAGTTGCACTGTTCTCTAGTGGGTGGTCATTTTCAAATGGTTTTAATACATTGCTCTGTTGGACTACATTTTCTTAAAGCTGAAAAACAGTGGAGAACTGTATTTTTTAAATTACGTACTGCGTTTCTTGTAAGTTCTTGCGTTTCTATTGCACTCCAGTCTTTGGTAGGTTTACCTGGAAAGGTTTTCGAGAGTTGTGAAAATTAGTGTTTTGATAGATTTTGACGTGATCTTTCCCAATTTTCAATTTGCCACCTATCTTTACCGCTCGCGCCGCCATATTGGAAATACATTTTTTTATCGACTCGCAAAACTAGACAGTCTATACAATTGAAATATCACCGTGAAAACTTAGGTGAAGTAAACTGTCACACCACCTAAAGCAATCAAAGTCAAAGTCAATTTATTATTTCAACTAGACCATTAAAAGGCACTTTTGAACGTCAAATTTACAGTTTTAAATTAAAATATAAGTTACTTTAGTTGTCCATTCGCAAAAAGTAGATTCTTATGGAGAAGAACGGACAAGAAACTCCATAGTTACTCTTTTCAAATATAAGTTTTACCATATTGTGTATACATAGGTACATTGATCAATTGATTATATTATGTGAGCACAATGCACCCAACAATACACTAATATCCAGCACACTCTTATATACTAATAGGTACAACAAAGCAATACCAGCAGAGATTAAATTAAGTTTGTTAGCAAGGGACATGGTGGACATTCACATATTTACAAGATAATTAACAACAATGGATCAGTGTGAGAGTTAAATTACATATTAAAAAAAAAAAAACAGAAAATTGTACTTTGGCTAATCTATAAAATGTTTAATCTAATTTATTTTAATTTATAGTATTAAAATGATGTCTATCACTAATTTTGCTAAAGAGATGTCGATTTTTTCTTACATACATAATATTCTCATAAATGAATTGAAAAGGTACTGTCATATAGATTGACAGCTCACTTCAAGATCACTTCACCTTAGTTTACACGGTGAGTTGTTTACAAATACCACCGCTGCAGTAAAGAAAGCGAAGCGACGGAGAATGCGCTAAATTTTGTAACAGATATCTACATACTTTGTGCATTACAAGTGAATAAGGAACATACGATAGCCACAAATCAAAACTCGACAACTAGTTCACTCTTAAGAAGCACTGTAAGAGCGGTAACGCACTGCATGAGAAGACGCCCCGGGCGTCGGGAGTCGCAGGGCGATCCCCGGCCACCGTAGGCGCGGGCCTGCGGGCAGCGAGCGTTGGGTGGCTCGCTGTCCGATCACCACCAGGCCCGGGTCGATGGCGCGTTGTGTTTCACGCGCGCCTCAAAGAGATGTCAGCACAGAAGACGGGGTCCGCTAGGGCCAGAGCCTGCCAGGGTTGCGGAAATTGTTCGAAAGAGTCACCGCGGCCCTGGAACGCAAAGGGCTTTAAAAGGAACACAGATGGGTTTTAGTCAGTAAGAGTCTGACACGCTTGATGACTTCTTCTGCTCCACCCAGAGCTGAAGAAGTCATTTGATGATGTCCCATCCTTAAAAAAAAAATCCGATCCAAATCAGTGAAAATTGGGATTAAAAAAAACTCGGACCCAATTCGGATATTGCTTACGACTAATCCGATCCCTAATCCATATTCAAGCTATTCAGGGGCCATCTTAGGATATGTCCGATTTGAATCCAAAGTTATGCGTAAGCGTCCATACAAACAGTACTACGACTACTTCGATCCGTCAACATTTCTGCCGAATTGGAGATTCACGGATGACGGAAAGAAATCGGATGATGGAAGTCGGATCTGGTGCGTAAACTACCGTACAAACAGTTCCATGACTATCTTTTTTTTTTTTTCTTAGCCTATTGTGTCCCACTGCTGGGCAAAGGCCTCCCCCATATCCTTCCAGCCATTCTTTTCTTGCGCCACCTCGAACCAGCCTTCGCGGTGTGCATCCAAGTCATCTGGCCACCGCTTTCTGGGCCGGCCTCGGCGACGCCGTGCATCCTCTGGCACCCATTGCGTTGAGACTTTTGCCCAGCGGTCACTATGCATGCGGCTGGTGTGACCCGCCCAGTACCATTTCAGCCTGGCAGCTTTTTTTACTGGCTACTTTATTATATTTATAATTTATTTTCACGGGTTCGGATCAGATGCAGTGCGGAACCGGTCTACCTCTAATTCTTATTTTCCCATGCTCAGAATGATTCTCGATTTTCATCTGCAGATATAGGATATATTTCTGTGATGTAGTGTTTAATCGACGTCAAAAAGAAGTAGGTTCTCAATTCCACTGAATGTTTTATACATCGTCATCATCAACATCATCATCATATCAGCCGAAAGACGTCCATTGCTGGACATATGCCTCCCCACAATAACCGGTCTTGTGCGTCTCGCATCCATCGGCTACCCGCGACCCTCAGCAAGTACATAATCAGGTCAGGTACAATCTTAACTACTATTATAAATGCGAAAATGAATTGTTTGTTTGTTACGCTTTCACAGATTAATCGCTAGACTGAGTTTAGATGGGACCGTAGAAACGGTTATTAATAGGATATTTTTTTTCGAAATTCGAATATTCTTTATAAATTAGAGCGAGCAAAGCCGCGGGCAAAAACGAGTAAGTACATAAAGGGTAGTCAACAGGATGATTCCAAATTTCAATTAATGCATCACAAACAAAAACATATATTTTCCAAAAATATCCCTATTACAATTCCCCAATGTTTGTTTGTGAATGCTTTGGTCAATAAACTAATTAATTAATGTAAAATATCGTTGTTTTGAATCATTTCATGTTGCAATTGCTTTGAGCGCAATTTTAATAAAATTGTTCCATTAGTGTAGTTAGTTTTACATTGTTATATTATAGTTATATATACTGTTTAATACTTCAGTATTAATAAATGGTAAGTATGTGTGTTATTTTGTTAAATATCTAAATAATATGTAAATGATAAAGAGTACTATTTGGTAGCAAACGATGATGTGAATCGAAATTGGAGCACGTTTACTCAGAAGCCCGGAAGTAACCTATTCCCGATTCACTTACCTTCAGATCACATATATATAGCTATCAGAAAACACAGACTTATTTGGTTCTTGCCATTCAAAGGATCTAATCTAACGTTTAGTAAACAAAATGTATGTCTGTAAAGTCGGTTTACGGACGATAGTTTAACGTGACAACGTCGTCATTACAAAACATTGATGAAATGATCGTCAATGCAGTTTTGTGATTCTGTTGGAGGCCCTGTACAAATGGTTGCGGGGAGCTGATCCACTGGTCTGGTTTATCTGGAATGTCACCCAGGGTCTCTTTCAGGAGCTTAATTTTTGCTCCTTTATCAGATGTAGAGTTGAAGTCTTTTACAAAGGAAGAATGGGTGATTAGTCTGGGTAGGATGGAGGTCAAGTCCTGATTTGGGATTTTTACCAGGATCTTTTGGGATACACCAAGTGACCCCCATTCGGCCAGTGGTCTTGCTCGAGCTCGGGACAAGTCTCCATTCGCACTGAAAACTGCAGTCAAAAGAGAGGACCGGAAGGTTGAAGAGGGAACTGCCTCAATCTTTCCCGGCAAGGTAGTTTGAGGGGAACTGGAGGAATCAGCAGTTGGAGGCGTCACTGGGTTGATGTTCCGATGAGGACATGGTCGTGAAAGCTCCAATATCTTGGAGTCCATTTTCTCTGATAGATCAGCAACACTCTTTGTGAAAGAGTTCAGTTGTCTTGTAAGCCCCTCCTGGAACTCCCTGTTTATGGGTGCTTGATTCTTGGATTGGAGTGATTGAACTTTATACTACTACTACTTTACCTAATAGGAGGATGTTCCCATTAAATGCCCTGGAGTGTTGTATTTGATAAACTCTGTTCATGCTCCGAATGACATGGAGCAAAGTAGCATACCCCACAAGGCTCGCCTCTATTAGTGACTCCTTTATGATAGGCCAGTCAAGTATTGCGGCCCTGGCAAGAATTCGGAACTGGAGCATCAGCGCATCCTTTTCCATTATATTCAGACTCCCCACTTGTCCAATCTGATGGAGGATGTTATCAGTAATCGGATCGATACTCGTTTTTAGAGCCTCTGCTAACATAAAGCATGCCTCCATCGGATGGCAGACGAGAGGATTACAGGTGGCGATCGCCTTGTCATATTCCGGGTCATATCCGTCGTACTCCTCCTCTTGAGTGTCCTCTGTTGCTGATGTGGGATTTTCTTGGATTTTTACCCTTTTAAGTGTACTCAAGACTTGAGCAGAGTTCTTCCCGTTTACTCTACATTCTCATCATGGCCTGTCAAAAGTGGAGAAATACCGGATATATCGGGCATATCAGCTAAGTAATCTTCACCATCTCCCATCCTGCCAAGGTCAAGATCTTCCTCTGAGAATCCAGACATGATTAAACTCAAACCTAAACCGACAAAACAGATTACAAAAGGAATGGAGACGATTGTCTAGAATATCAGAGGGATTCGGGGGCTGAATGTGTTGGAGAAGGAAAAACAGAACCGAGTGGGCCTTTTGCAGAGGATCAAATCCACCAATCATAGGAGTAGATTGAGTTGGATAATATAGTTCCGTAAGAAATCGTGTGTGGGCGCGCAGGTCAATGTCATCTTATTGGACGATCGTGCAGCCCACGTCGACGGCTGCGCGGGCGGCGCGACGGGCGAGCGCGGCAAATTTCCAACGCAAACAAATATTGCGAGCCGGCGCGGGAGCCCTAGTGTTCCGAGCGTAGCGGCGAACGGATGTTTTGATGCATTGCAACTACAAGCGTAACGTTACAATGAGTCATCCTTTTTCGTGCGTGCAGCCGGCGTTCATCGATTTATTAGACGTTGTCACGTCAAAAGTAAAAATCAATCTATTCTGATTCTCTTCACTTTTGGCAGCGGTCGTGGTGGCGATGAACTTGTTAAGAATCGTGAATCCGTACACTCAACGTTAGGTTCAGTTGAAAACCAGTGTCAGGTAACTTCAAGATGTCTGGCATTTCATTGAACTGGACCTAGGTATTTGGCGCAGTCGTGGGCCACACAGTGCATCAACATCTGCCTAGCCTTTTCCCAACTATATTGGGGTCGGCTTCCAGTCAAACCGGATTCAGCTGAATACCAGTATTTTACGTGGAGCGACTGCCTACCAAACCTCCACAACCCATTGACTGGGTAACACAGTACTTCTTGGCAAGACTGGAGTCAGATTTACTGGCTTCTGACAAACCGTAACGACTGCCAAAGATCTACAAATGACAGCCGGGACCAACGGCTTAACGTGCTTTCTGAAGCAATGGTTTTAAATTAAGTTTGTTCCTATATTGTGTTATGTGTGTATCGCGTGAGCCAAATAAACATGTTTTCTTGCTTTCGTTTATTGCATACCTTTATCTTTCACCTGCTTTTGCCCGCGACTTCGTACGCGCATATCCCATTTTTCCCGTTCCCGTAGGAATTTCAGAACAAAATGAACCCCTAAACCTTCCTCATGAATAAACCCATCCATTGGAGAAATCCGCATGAAAATCCGTTCAGTAGTTTTTGTGTACATCGCAAACAGACAGACAGACGCGGCGGGGGACATTGTTTTTAAATAAATATGTAGTGAATTTAGCAAATTAAGCTACAAGTTCGAAGAAAGCAATGTAAAGCGAACAAAAGGAGAGTACCGCAGTCGCCTTGGGCCAACTGCCGCAGACACCCGTACTGCCAATTCACGCCCATCCAGACACATTGAAAGAATAAAGCAGCATATTTTTAACCAAACTTTAATAATGCGATGATTATCTGACGATTCATGTTACTTAAGCGTTAGTTTTAATGGCAGTCATCAGTTGGCATAATAATAACTCCTACAAATAATATAAATGTGAACGTCTGTATGTTCAGATGTCTGAATGTTTGTAAAGTTTCACGATCATCACCTGAATTAGGAAAGAAAGAAAGACAGAAAAAAATAAAGAAATTTTTTATTTGGGACTCCCTCAAGACAACGAAACAGTAAAATAAATTAACAACTAAGCAGTAATAATAAATTAAAATATAGACTTACAAACATGGATATCATCTGTGCGAGGCCAAAATGGTCCCTATCTCAGCATATGCTGCGATATTTAAAAAAATAAATAACGCAGCGCTGGTATTCTGTTGGGCCAGTCAGTGCTGCCACGGATACACTCACGGAGCACATACAAATACAAATAAAATAATTAGTATACAATTATGGGTAAATATGCACAATATTACCTCCACACTCATTCACACATACACACGCCCACTCACACTCACACCCACCCATACACACACATATAAACACATATACAAAACACACTCTAGTTTCACACACTGCCATAAACACGATTTTCATTTTTCTTTTTATTGGTTTTATAATAAAAAAAGTGTTACTTTTACCTAATTAGCACAACGAAACGATTGTTAATTAAACGAGGAAGAGCGAGGTTTATCCCATCACAAGTATCTTCGGATTACTTTCTGGGAAGCCCCGGCAACTTAATTGTATAGATTTAAGATAATAATCACTTTTTTTTATATATATTAAAACAGATACATACACACAATAAATTAGCTGACACCTAAAAGCCCAGTGCTCCAGTTTCATTTGTCGATGTCATAGACAAATGATGCGCAAGTGGGAGGTTATGGTCGGCTGTCAAAATGAAAAAAATGGTTGAATAGAAACATAAATGTTTGTTTCCCATACTAACACAGCAAGTTCACCGTTGTACCGATCAAATGAAGAATGGTTTCTGCCTTCTGATCATTACTTATGCTTCTCTTTTCCTTTAATTATATACACAGTTGCTTTCCAATCTACTTTAGAAATTGGCAGAACAGTCGACATCGGCTTGCTTGCCATATCTTCTTATATATAAAATTCTCGTGGTACAATGTTAGTTGCCATACTCCTCCGAAACGGCTTGACCGATTTTTATGAAATTTAATATGCATATTCAGTAAGTCTGAGAATCGGCTACTATCTATTTTTCATACCCCTAAGTGATAAGGGTTGTCCACCCTTAACATTTATCATTTATTTTTTGGACAAAATTTTATTTTCTTATTATTTTATAATGTGGCATTAAAAAATACATACAACCCTAAATTTTCACCCTTCTATCACCAACCCCTATTTTTTAATAGCGATATTAGTACTTTAATTATTTTCTACTCTCGGCGGTCGATAATTGATCATTTACCACTCGATCAGTTAGTTATTCTTGACTATTTGTTTGGTAGAACGCACTAATCCTATTTATTGAGTAAGGCTATAGACTATATAACATCACGCTACGACCAATAGGAGCCAAGAATTCATGAAAAATGTGACGCAGACGAAGTTGCGTGCGTCAGCTAGTAAAAATATAGAATAGAATAAAACATAAATGTAAATTAAACAAAACAGAAACAAAAATTAGGAGATATAATAGTATTAAGACATAACTATTATCCCGGTAGTGCATAAAATATATTTTCCACTTGGTTGAAACTGCGAGAAGAAACTTATTTAAAAATTGAGGCAGAAAACGCACACAGGTTTTTGACGAAGCTTTCAAATGTACTGTATGCTTGACCCATCCTCAAGACCAAGCTTGGGCGGGGCCTATATCCAGCCTTATGCTGGATATAGGCCCCGCCACTTTCGGCAGAGAATAATGAGGAATATTATTCACCTAGGTTTTCATGTCATCTACAACGTGTAAACGCAATACCTTAAAAGGGACCATTGTTCTCATGCGTGTTTCATGTAAGTGCTAAATAAATATTATTCTTTCTTTCTTTTTTTCTTTCATCATAATGAACAACTTTGACTATGGGACCAACCCCGGAATTGCGAAAAAAAATTCTGCTGTTCGGTACATTTTGTCGATTTATGCGCGCAGAAATGTATGGGGTTATCAAATTGTTTTTTTAGCGTTGGTCCCATAGTAAAAGTTGTTCTTAATAATGAGCGCAATGACCCCTTTTAAGGTATTGCATTTATTCTGTTACACAATGTTTAACTATCGAGAAAAAAAATCAGACAAGGCATTCAACGGATTATCAAAAAAACAAAATCGACAATCTTTAATAGTTCTCCATCACCCAAGATTTGAATACTAAAGACTCAAAACTCATAATCAATTCAAATCACGTTTCTAAACTGTCCGTGAACCAATGAATCACGTTCAAAAAAATAACAAAAAAAAAATATTATAGCTAGTTAAACACGAAACAGTAGGTGATGAATTTTAAATAAAAAGCAAACCGACTATAAACCACTGAGTCACTACTTCACAAGTATGGTACACATTAATTAGATAGAACAAGGCCTTCCTGAACACGTGCAGTTAGTCATCCGTTACTAAGTTATGGCATATTTACAGGATTTGGTTGGTTAGATTAAAAAATATGCATAAATATTTTAAACATACTTTAGATGCTATAATTTTTGAAGTGAAAACTTCTAGGCGCGTTGATCACTTTTTGGGTCCAAAAATCATGAAACACGCGTCATCGTCACCGAACGCTTTCCATGAGCTATATGTGTACCGTGTATATATTTGTTCTTTTTGGGTGAATATCCCTGGTGCGCAGGATTCGGGCTAGTTTCAACGGCATCCTGAGGGCATTCGCGCAGAGGTTCGATTGTCAGTACCGGAACCATTGCTGTGTGGTTCACTAACTGAGCAATCGAAACCAGTAAATGTATGTTTGTGGTATTTTTACGTGTGTGTGTTTTTGTTATTATTTTATTATGTGTAATGTGTGTTCTATGATCCATTGTTGGATGAAATAAACGTTTATTATTATTAAAAACTATGGAACTCGCGTCATCGTCACCGAACGCTTTCCATGAGCTATATGTATACTGTGTATATATTTGTACTTTTTGGGTGAACAATAGCTCGACATTACAATTCATAAGTTGCTTAGTTTTCACTTTTATCGGCAGTCCCCGAAGACTGCCCGCATGTTTTTTTTTTGCTATTGACAGGCACGCGTTTGACCACTATCTCACCTTATGGAAAGCGAAAATGTGGTCGACGATGGAGCACGCTTGCTGCAAGTAACCTATTAAATCTTGACTCAAAGACCCTAGGGTTGTAGCTGTCATCGGAAAATGCCAAACTCCATAACATTATGAAATAACTTGAGAGATTGTAAACTCTTGATAAATTGTCAACTGAACATTTGGAATACCTTTCTACGCATCAAAATTTGTTAGTCTAGATATCTTCGTGTCGGTTCGAGAAATTGTGGACTGACAAACTGGCGACCAATCAGCACTCTTGTCTACATTTTATCTGTTTTGGTGTTATAGTTAAATTAGAAACTTGGCCCCTCATTGGTCTTTGTTGGTGTGAGCTCATAGCTGAACAGACCAATGAGAGCCTTGTTTCCAGGTTTACTATCACACGACAACGGATAAATTGTAGACTTGTGCTTTGATTGGTCGACATTTTATGTCTGTCCACAATTTCTCGGAATAACTTCGAGATATTTTAGAATATCAAGTTTTGATGCGTAAATAGTATTCGAAATGTTCAGTTGACAATTTATCGAGAGTTTACAATCTCTCAAGTTATTTTATAATCTTAGCTATCAGAAAACATAGACTCTAGCAGAGAGTCCACTCTTTAAATTACAAATAAAGCCATAAAATAATAAGCAAATAGGTCGTGTTGTCCTTTGCATCTAACAATATTATCATTGATGAACTATTCTGATTACAAAATCACATACAAAATGATAGTAACATTAACAAAATATTACACAGTTCAAAAGTCCGAACGGTTAAATGTCCAGAGATTAAAATAGACAGTTCGGTAGCGATATATCAGTTACTTACTCACTGTCGACGTGACTCACCTCCCCGCTCAGCGTGACAATCATCCAGACTTATATAGATCGCACTTCATTATTTACATATTAGTAAGATAATGAAATAACCATATTATGTCATTTTCATACATATTTGTTATAAAGTTCTCACTTTTTAGTAGTACCCCACACCTAACAAAACCACTGGAAAGTCACAGAAAAGCAAAACACGCAATTTCGTCTACTTTGATGATATTTATTTATTTATTTATTATATACTTTATTGTACACCTCATAATAAGAACAGGACAATCATACATAAAATAAGTGCACAATGGGCGGTCTTATCGCACAAGGCAATCTCTTCCAGACAACCTTTGGATGGATTGAACGAAGGGAGATAGATATTTAGATTTAGATATATTTTCTATTTCCTCCAGATATTTTGATTTAAAAACCAAACTACTGAACCGATTTTGATAAAATTTCTATGGGACCAATTGGAACGTATCTTCAAGTCTCGTACATTAACTCGTACACGATCGTACTTTTCACATGAAACAAAAGAATTATCAAACCGGTTCATAAATTATGACAGTTCATGAGTTATGATGAGATACCTAACAAACATTAAAAAAATATACAACCAAATTGAGAACCTCCTCCTTTTTTGAAGTCGGTTATAAAGTGTCTACCTCTATAATATTATCGTCGGTTTTTAACATGTCAAATAGCAGGCATTAATCATTAATCCTCATGTATGTAATGTTTGACATATTTATGTAGCCAAAATCAAGCTCAAATATTTGTTTTTTTCAATTTACGACCAACAATCACTTTTGAATTGTCAAGGTTAGGCATTCAAAAATGCAAAGTTCGTTGCAGGTCCTGGAGAAGATCGTGCCAGAAACTTCAGGGAGACTCTTTTAAAACAATGTCACCGGAAAATTGCAGACTTCGTAAGATTGTTATAAATCTTATTAGATTAAAATTCCTCGATATATTATTATGAAAAAATCATTTTGTCTAAACTAATATTATTATAACATACAATCATTCCCATCCAAATTAGTAGTGTTTGCTGGAGAGTTTGTTGCGCCACTTCTTCTTCCCAACTAAAACACTTTTTTTTTTAAGGATGTCAATTCTTCAAATGACTTCTTCCGCTCTGGGTGGAGCGGAAGGGCATGTCAGACTTTTACTGACTAAAACCCATCCGTGTTCCTTCTAAAGCCCTTTGCGTTCCAGGGCCGCGGTGACTCTTTCGAACAAATTCCACAACCCTACAAAACACTAGGAAGTGGTGACGGGCGGGCGTTTTGGGGAACTTTGACGTTCAAAAGTGCTGGCACTCAGCCTAATTTGAATAAACGACTTTTGATTCTGATATTTCTTCATTTAGATAAAACCCGCGAACATCCATCGTGATCCTCGATTCAATCAATCTTATTTTTTAATAGCAATTATTTAATTAAACACATCGGTGTTTCATTTTCCACCTATCGAGGTAGAACTAATAATATGCTAGGACTTCTTCTCTCAATCTGCGTAGCCATTTTCGAACCAAATGCATAGTTGTGGGATTGGTTTTGAATGTAATAATAAATACCATATCCCCTTGGCTTGGTACCGCGACTCTAAACCTAACCTCTTCGGTCTTGCGGAAACACAGTGGAGTAATAACATTAGTCAGTTACAATAACAACTAGTCAGCGCTTCTAAAATAACTAAAGGAGTTTGCGAATACAAATTTTAGAAGATTAGACTATTTTTTTGGATCAAATTACTCCTTTCGCTCTAGGCGGAGCGTTAGAGAATGTCAGACTCTTACTGACTAAAACCTATCCGTATTCATTCAATATGCTTTTTGCGTTCCAGGACCGCGGTAACTCTTTCGAACAAATTCAAATTCGCAATTGACGCCTGAGAGTTGGAAAATTACGTTTTCTGCCTAAGTGTCACTTGAATAAATTATTTTGCCAATCAACCCCAACAGTTTCTCTATCAAGTGAACACCCATCCCCCTTCTAACCTTCACAAACTCAGCTTAACCTCGACGGTAAATCTTCCAGTAGTTAATCCGTAAAACTAATATTATAATCTACGTTATCATATATCATAGAAGCAAACCACATAAGATATACACAATATATACCGTACATACATAGGCAGTCCCGGGCTCGGCTGGCCGTCTGCACATTTTATGGCATAAAGGAATATTCTAAATAAGCTATAAAAGACATTTTCCTTGAAAATAACTTGGTATACTGTGATTTAGGAGCGAGCCATGAAAATATTATGTTCGTAGAAATTGATGTTATGCGACCAACATGTACAGGCGTCGATATTGGATGGAAACTGGATATTATGTCAATATTGTATTGATAATACTGATTTGAAGAAATATTAGTTTGTATTCGGACAGAATTCAGATTAATAGCTATATTTGCTTTGCACGGATGCAATTAGGGTAGTCAGGCGTCCGGATAAAGCCGGACTTAGTTAGGCATTTAGCATGCGTGTCCGGACAAATTAGGCGGTGTCCGGCCTGTACGGATTTCGTTAGGGATTTTTAAGTTTAAATCACTTTGACTTTTCCTAAAAACTGCACAGTTAAAGAATACTGTTTTTTTTTTTAGTATAGTTAATGTTGACTTATAAGAATACTGAAAAATATTAGGTAAAAAACACAATTCTGGATAGGATACGTTGCTAGGCCTTTTTATCTAATTTTACTCAGTCTAATCGATTTACCAGTTTTAAGAAATGGCAATGAATAAATTAATGAGGAAGTCTCGTATTTTGAAAGAGTTTTCGCATACTTAAAGGCCTATTCTCATATTTAAAAAACGTTAAAATTCAAGCCAATAATATCATCTCAGCAACTTTCCAAAATATACGGAAATTAGCGAAGTTTTTGAATGTTTGCGACTGAGAAACGTTCGAAATATGAGAATTATATTAATAATGTTTATTGAACAATCTAAGTATCTTGACTTGGCTCGCGAGGTTGTCGAGACGTGGGATGTGAACACAGCAGTCATTGTGCCGCGATAATTGTGACGGCCAATGGCATAATTGCCAAGAGCCTTTTTTTTTTCCTCATGGATGTCCTGCGCCCTGGGGCGGGCGGAGGGGTCTGTCAGACTCTTACGGACTAAAACCACCCCGGTGTTCCATCTCCCACCTACGCTGGGGATCGCGGGAACGTATGCGACTTCCGCAATTCCCGGCTGGTGCCGGGCCCGCTTCTGCGGGCCACCGACCAACATCTGAGGAGGCTCTCGTTGCTCGCAGCTGGATCAAGGGTTTGATCCAGAAAGCAATACTCCTGGACACGGCGCGCATAGTTAGGAGGTTCTTCTCTCAGGGGCCCTGACCACCGGTAGCTTGGACCCTGTTCCCGATACCGGTGGGCTACTATTTTTTTATATTTTTAAATGTTTCTTTTTTTTGGAAATATTAAAAAAATGCAATTAATTTGTAATAAAAAATAAATAAAACTTCAAAGTACACACAATAGCTAAACAATCTAGAATTATAATTATGAGTACGTAGTTGATCTGTGATCAAAATCTTGTGTACAAAATTGTTGTGTATTTTAAACTATGGGTTTTAGTTGAAACCTCAGTACCCCAAACTAGACAAGAATGCCTGTGAAATCAAAATCAAAAGCCAGCACTTTTTGATCGTCAAAGTTCTACATAAAGACAGTCCCCCAAAACGCCCGCCCGTCACCACTTCCTAGTGTTTAAGCTGGGAAGAAGAAGTGGCGCGGAGTTTCTTATCCGTTCTTCTCCATAAGAATCTACTTTTTGCGAATGGTCAACTAGAGTCACTAATATTTTAATTTCAAACTGTAAATTTGACGTTCAAAATTGCCTTTTAATGGCCTAGTTGAAATAAATGAATTGACTTTGACTTTGACTTTGTGCAACAAACTCCCCAGCAAAAAATTTGGGAGTCTATTGATTCATCCTAAATAGCATTGCCTCTTTTATCTTAACCTTCTGATGGAAAGACGTCAAAATCGAAATTTCTATGTTATTTATCTACGATAAATATAGATGTTTTATAAAGAAAATCTATGCTAAAACCGCTTAGGAAATTGCGCAGTTTAGTACAACTGAGCGATATTACAGTCAAACTGAGAAGCGGCATTGTTTGTTACTATAAATAATGTATACCTACTTGACTTTCACCTTTAACAAATCACCTGAAAAAAAAAACAAGCCCAAGCTCATTGAACCCTGAAGAACAATTAGCGCATCAAACCCTCTTTGTCTATGGTTTACAGCACATCGGATAACCAGCTGTGCAAATATTTGACATGGCAACACAAAGAGACGATGCACCAAGTTCGTTGCACCATATTTTAGTTAGCAATGTTTAACAAAGACCCTTTCTGATAACGGATAATTTTGTGACTCATGGATTTTAGACATGTGTCTTAAAGTACAGGCTGAAGCGACCTTACCCGATCTCGATTATTCTTTCAGTAAAAAAAAAACCAGCCAATTGCGAGTCGGACTCTCACACCAAGGGTGCCATACCATAAAGCGAAAAAAACACGTTTCTTGTATGAGAGCCCCCTACGATTTTTTTTTTTTTTTTTTTAATTACTGGTTGTTTTAGCGGCAATATAAATACACAGTCTATCTACCTATTACAGTTCTTGAGAAACAGCCCGCTGACAGATGGACGGACGGATGGACGGACAGTTGGACGAACAGACGGACGAACGAACAGCAGAGCTAGCAGAGTTAGCAGGCTCTTGTTGGTTTTGATCTTAAATTATTTTATTTTTTTGTGTCCTTATAATAATAATAAAGTGGGCTATGGATGATGATGTAGTTTTGTTAAAAAACGGTTGAATGTCTCGTAATTTTACTTAATTATTCTTACAGCTCCTACCCGCTAGCTCTCATGACTTGGACCAAAACGCAGCGAGGTGCAGTAATTAGTACAGTGTGGTCAGCCAAACAGTCTTACTCCTATTTTTATTGTATTTCAGCGTTTCTATTCCACAATTATATTGCGCATTGGAACTGCTTCGTTTCTCTTTTAGTTGTGTTATTGATTTTAGGAAAGTCTGCAGGCAAGTATTAATTTTAAGAAACAAAAAGTATTTACGTTATATTTTCTTTTTTTCTTAAGTATGTTATAATTTGACTAGACACCACCCCAACCCCTTGATAATATTCAATATCGATTTAATAGGGTGTTATTAAGACACGCCTATTGGAGAAAATACTTCCCGACCTGAGGCGCTATACAAAGTGCAATCCTATTAGCGAATGTGATTGTGGAAATACTAAAATATAAGTGATTGATCACGTGACATTTCTGCAGCGTTTGTCAATCTCATACATTTTTGCCGCTTTGACAATTGCGTTTGCCACGCTACCGCTGATAGAATGTCACTTCCCTAGAGCCTCTGGAGATCGAACTCACAATATTACTCATAACATTCATAGCAATTAGGTAACTAGTAGCTAAGCGCGAGTGTTTTGACCAGTAGTTAAACCAATGGTTAAACACTTGGGCAACCAAATTTCGTTAATGTGCACTTTTCGATCAAAATTTAGCTTAACGAATGATCAAATAAATCACTATTAGTTTTAAACAAAAAATTTGTCGAAAAACACATTTAACTACGGACCAAAAAACCCTAAGTCTATAAATAAATATGACAAAGCTAATGTACACAAAATCTACAAACAAAAGTGTCACAAAAATCAAATGTATCATGCTGTCGGTACCACGGCGACAGGTTTGCATAAAGAATGATCGATGACCAGTATATTAGAGCAGGTGCATCCGTGAAATGAGTCATTAGTCCATCATTATGAGCTTTTAATTGCACTAAGAACATGCTCCTCTTGATTATGTGCTCCTGGTACACTAATATGTATAGCTAGGTGGAGATTACTCGGTGAGTAATTAATGTACGTTAGGATGGGAAATCATCCAATGCTGTGGAGTGAAATGTTGCTGGGGAGTTTATTGCGCCACTTCTTCTTCCCAGCTACAACACTAGGAAGTGGTGACGGGCGGGCGTTTTGGGGGCCTGTCTTTATGCAGAACTTTGACGTTCAAAAAGTGCTGGCACTCAGCCTAATTTGAATAAATGACTTTTGAATTTTGAATTTTTGAATGACTTCTTTCGCTCTGAGTGGAGCGGAAGGGCGTGTCATACTCTTACTGACTAAAACCCATCCGTGTTCCTTCTAAAGCCCTTCCCGTTCCAGGGCCACGGTGACTCTTTCGAACAAATTCCGCAACCCTGGCAGGATAATGAGACGGTGCAGTCTCATAGAATTTAAGTCAGTCTGTTACTGATAACAGCCACCAGTGACATCCAATGACAAAGCTTCACCCAATTACTTCCAACTCTCGACTCAGGGCTACTGTGGACTACCAGGGTTGCGGAATTGTTTGACACAGTTACGGCGGCCCTGGAACGCAAAGAGAATTTGGAGGAACAGGGGTGTGTTTTAGGCAGTAAGAGTCTATACTAAGAGTCGATGACACTCCCTTCCACTCCGTCCAGAGCAGGAAGAGTTATTTGATGATTTACCATCCAAAAATAAAAAAGGGTATTGTGAACCACTAATCGATTGTTTTGGCCAACTCGTCCATCTTCTACCTGAGGCTCTAGACAAGTGTCATTCTGACAGCGGAAGCGTGGCAAAGGCGGTTGCCAAAACGTCAAAAATGTATGGGATTGACAAACGCTGTCGAAATGTCACGTGAGCAATCCCTTATATTTTGGCATTTCGACAACCGCCATCGCGAATATAGTGGCAGTTTGTCTAGAGCCTCTGGTCTACTGTGACGCCTTCTAGCGACACCAAGGCTCAACATAGTGTCTATTTTGACCCACAGCTCATAGACCACGTAAGCGTAACCTTTTTCAATTAAAGCTGCAAAATTGCTTCACACACATTTTAAATTCATAATTTTTCAAAATTTCGCTAACAATTTAACGAACGTTATGAAATTATCTAAACGAACAATTTAACAATCTTAATTAAAAATCTGAATAAACAGAACCCATTTATCAAACAATAAAATTTACGGTGATTTCACACAATTATTTAAATACAAGCAAGCTCCCAAACCTCCGATCATATTTGATGATTTCTGAGAATCTGTATTCCGTATTTTATTCGGACGATTTTTTCGCATTTACTGGACACAACTGACCGTGAAATAAGCCAGTATTCTAAGAAACCACTTTGATTATATTATCCTCTTTAAACCGAGCCGTCAAGGATAAGTTTTGACTAGCAATTTGGCTCGAATTCGCCCGTGTAGGTAGGTATGCCACGCATGAAGGATTTTCCAGTGAATGAGATGTTTTAACCTAATTGATTCTGGGAATTCTTAGACCAGCATTACTTTTTTAATTTGTTGTATATTTTTAGTGACTCAATCGCAAGTTCGTGGCAAATTGATCATAAAAGACAGACTGCACAATTTATCATCATCTTCCTGCCCTTATCCCATATTACTTGGGGTCGGCGCAACACGTTCTTTTCTTCCATTCTGTCTTGTCAACCGTCACGCTATCACTTACTCCCTTTTCTTTCATATCACTCCTAACACAATCCATCCAGCTTTTCTTTGGCCTTCCTCTCCCTGTCCATCCATCTACATTTATATTCATAACTCTTTTAGTTACGTGCATTTCATCCCTCCTCTTGACTGCACAATTGACCGGTAAAAAAACATTATGAAGCATATCTAATGAATATGTCATCGAATAATTGCAAACTCCGTAAAATTGTCATAAATCTTACTTAGAATATAAACGTGGGTGTCCTAAGAGGCGACTAAGGGCCTCACCAGAGAATGGGCAGCAGCATTCTCTGTACATTGCAACAGATACCTACGCCTGCCAAGCGCCGTGATTATGGCAAGCCTCCCTTTGTGGAAGACCTATGTCAAGCAGTGGATGTTTTTCGGCTGGTGTGATGATGATGGTGATGGTGATGAGATTATAATCTCTCGATATATTGTGGACAAGTAATTTTAAAGGTAGTATGCGATATTTCCGTGTGTTATTAAGTAGAAAGAGTTAACAATCTCACACGATTTATTGTTAGTGGTGCTAGTAATAACCCGTTTACAGAGCCATAACATAGCATAGCTTATAAAACTGGCCAAGTGTGAGTTGGACTCTAACACGAAGGGTTCCGTACCATATCTAAACCAAAACTAAACACGTTTCTTCTATGAGAGCCCCCTTTAATTTTTAAGTTAATATTTTTTTTTTTTTTTGTTATAGCGGCAACAGCAATATATCATCTGTGAACAACTGTCTAGCTATCACGGTTTATGAGATACAGCCTGGTGATAGACAGACAGACGGACTGTGGAGTCTTAGTAATAGGGTCCCGTTTTTACACTCTGGGTACGGAACTATAAAAAATAATACTAAACAAAGAACAGATTGATGATTGCATTTATGTTTCAGACAGAAAAAAGTTCAGTTGATGTTTAATCATTCAGTAACGAATTATTTCTCTGGGTCCCTCCATTTTGTCCTATCCCGTGCCGTTCTTATCCAGATTATTTCTGCTAACTCTAAAATTTCATCATTCCGACAACCAACCAGTAACCGTAACCAGTCCGACATTTTTATATTGTAACCTTAACATGAAATTTATTTAACTAAATCTGACATTTATAATTTTTGTGACTTAAATTTGTATAGTTATTTTTTGACTTTGACTTTGCCAGTAAAAGTCAGACATTCTTAAGCAGAAATGAATATATTATTTATAAATAACATAATAAAAATTCTAAAAGATCGGCAGTAGGCTCCATAGATTTTATAAAATGTAGGTATAATTATTATAGGCTAGGGACCTGTACGATACATCACGCTATTTTTTTTAAATGTTTTTTTATAGAATATTGTTACAGTTAACGTTTGCTAACAGCTTGTTTTTATTCTAAATAATAGTAATCTGTGCAAAATGTAGTATATTTGTTAAGTTTTATTTTAAGGCAACACTGTTTATGCTTTATATACTACTGTTTGTTTTCCCAAAATAAATAAAAACACAATAGATGAGACAGAAAGCGAACTTTTATATTTGGCACACACAATGTAGTAGCAATAATAAGGAGACATCATTGTCTTACTACTAATATACATGCAAAAGTTTGGATACTCAATCACGCCAGAACGGCTGAACGGATCCGGACGTAATTTGGCACAGAAATAGATTTTAGTCTGGAATAGCACATAAGCTATTGGGACAATACCCAACATTCACGCGAGCGAAGCCTCTTCTAGAAGATAGTAAACAATACCAGTAAATAGATAATAGAGAAATAGGTCCAGTACAGCATAATGCCAGACAACTAGCGGTTGCCAAACGCTGGTAATCTTCGTCAGGCACACAGAGGTATCCAAAATAATTATCCAAGAAAATTAAACATCCAACACGAATGTCATTCACTCTTATTTACAGCACATTATCCCAAAAGCATCTTTGGAAACAAAAAACGCGAAATACAGTCGTTCTGATCCGGACTTGAGTACATAATTGATAGAGGCCGAACTGCAAATATTCGGATTTCGTCTCTCGTAATACTACGTCCTCGGGGCCGTAAAGAGTCACCGCGGCCCTGAAACGCAAAGGGCTTTAGAAGGAACACGGATGTGTTTTAGTCAGTAAGAGTCTGACACGCCCTTCCGCTCCAACTAGAGCGGAAGAAGTCATTTGATGATTTCATTGGATGGTGTTCTGTAGCTGCTATAGAGTAAAAAATATCAAATTAAAAAAAAAGAGTATTTAAAATAAAACCCGGCCTCGATAATCGATTAAAAAGTTTACAAAAAAAACACTTTTCAAGCAATTTTGATGCAGTCGGTGGCATCAAATCTGTGATTGGACTAAAATCAGACAGCTTGAAAAGTGATTTTATTAGTTTTGTTTTTGCTGTCGGGTATTTTTGCAAAAAAAAACAGTTTTTTTTTTTTATTTTGATTTTTTTTTCTAATTGCATAGTAGATACAAAACACTACCCTTAAATATGACAACGCCCTTCTGAAACACCCTGTTGCTTCGGTCTGTTCGACGAATAGATCGAAGGAGAATAGAATAGGAGAGTGTCCAGGAACTCCACGATCTCATCCCACCGGCCCCCTTCTACCATCGGACATCTAGACGCACTGCAAGTTACCATCCCTACCTTGTTGTTATTCCACCAATTCGCACTAAACGTCTTTTATAATGCGCACAGCAAAGGAGTGGAACTCTCTGCCTGCGTCTGTGTTTCCGAACGCATACGACCCTAATCTCTTCAAAATTAGAGTGAACAGGCTTCTTCTGGGTAAGCTCGCTCCATCGTCGACTTTGTCTCTGTCATCTATGACCTAGACTAGAGTCAAGAGCAAACCCAAATTAAATTAAAAAAAAAAAAAAAAATAGATGATAGAATATTACTTGCGGCCGTTCAAAATGCATACGATGATTCGACTTGTGTTAAAGTGTAGCTATCTCAGCGCGTCTTGTTGTCGATTTTAACACTTCTTGTATCTTTTACCCCCATGAATAGGGATTACCAGATCATCGGCCGTACCAGATGTTTTAAGGCCTAAAGGCTAGGGATAAAACGAGAAGGCTGTACAGGAAAAATCCCTTTATCACAACAAAATCATGATAACTTTGACACAGCTTAGTACAGAAATAGTTTCATGTTACATCAGTTTTCAACTCAATCGCGCCTATCACGCGTCGGAAATTGTACTGTTACGCGCCAGAATTAATGTCGGGTACATTAAGTTACTACTAGCGCCATCTAGTATCGAGTAGCAGAACTAGTAGAGTCAAGTACCTTCTAGACATTTCTTTGCCAGAACATTCTACACTTCTCGATATCTGGTCGTAGTCGTAGTTACGAGTACTTTCCAGATGTTTCGAGAATAGAAGTTTCTAGAATTAACTGACCTGTATAAAGAGCGCGTAGTCTGTGACCGAGTCATACGAGGCCCGTACCCCACAGGGGGGCGCCCTTAGCGTGTAGTCGCTTAGTTTGTAAGTTTTTTATAAGCCCTGGCTGGAGGCTTTAATATTATATTAAGGCCACCACAGGCAAGCCCGGTTAAGCAGTCGACAACCTCATAGGTTGAACTGCGAGAAGCCACTCGCAAAATAAAAAAAAAGACCGAGTCAGTATTGGATTTGCGATACAAACGAATACTTCGGAAGCGATCTTCAAGTGCGAATAAAGTGATCAGTAGTGAACTTGTCTTTTATAATAAATGAGTTTAAAGTTGTAATTAGTGTTGTGTTAAATTAAAGTGTCATTTTGGTTATTTAATCGGCTGTTTTTATTGTCACGAACCCCAAGCTCGTAACAGTACACTATTGGTCTCTGTAGCATTACATACTCCTGTGCCAAAATTCTGGACATACATCAAATTCTCAAGCACATCAAAGAGCTCCATTTTTGTTGGTCTTACATCTGATTTAATGCTTCAGCGTGAATCATTAATAACTCCAGCGTGTAGAATGTAATATGCCGCTTATATGCGTCAATGTTTGTATTTTTAGTCGTGTTTTCACGTGAATGTCTTCATGTGACAGTTCTGTTTTAGGATGCTGAACCTGTCTGAGATTGAAACTGAGATGGGGACAGGTTGGAAGTGTCTATTACTTTGGTTAAAACCTTAAAAGAGGACTTAGTCTGAGTCTCAGGCTACACGAAAAATATGATAGTATCGAACAGGTTTTTGATATAGACGAGTGATGAAGCTTCAAAATAAAAGAGTGATTCACCGTCAGGTAGGTATAATAATATAATATAATAATAATAATATATCCTGGGACAACTCACACACGGTCATCCGATCCCAAACTAGGCAGAGCATGTACTATGGCAACCAGACAACACGGTATCATAGGACGATTCGTATATTTAAACCCACGCCTTTTAATCACGAAACTATAGCACTGCATCCACTTTGTATACTATCCTTCAATACTCCCTTCGCTTTAGACAATTCCTACTTAATTCTAAATAAATAATTTCCGTTTTCATTTTTAGGGGGTACCCAAAGGGTAACCAACGGAACATATTACTAAACGGACCTTATTGCTAAGCCTCCGATGTCCGTCCGTCCCTCTGTCTGTCTATCAGCGAGCTGTATCTCAAGAACCGTAATATGTAGACAGTTGAACTTTTAAACATACCGGAAATGTATTTTTTTTTCGGTTTGTTTTACGGAACCCTTCGTGTGAGAGTCCGACTCGCACTTGGCCGGTTTTTTATTAGTTTGTACTTTGTTATAATAAGTAAAGATAAATGGTAAGGCTACCAACGAAACGTGAAATTAACCTTTTAAAAGTACATACTGAATCGTGGTCTTTCGTAAAAGAAGAAAATTTCACGAAATGTTTTTCTTTAGGCGACCATTTAACATGCAAAAAATAAACAGCGTTGTTACTCATAAAGTATAGTTTAAAACGTTTGGCCTGTGTTTGTGTCGCCGCCATGATTAATACTTTTATTTCATGTTTCATTCCACTTCTGTACGTAATAAATCTATACGAATATAAGAAAGAGAGTGTGTATTGTGTGAGTTTGTTAAAAAGTGTATTTTTTTTAAACACTGCATATTTTTCAGCATTTATAAGGTACATCAGGTATTCCAGATGGACATCGTAACTCATTAGTTACGATGTCCATAAATGCGAAAATGAGTGTGTTTATTTGTGACGCTTTCAAGCCCACATTGCTGAACCGATTTTAATGAATTTTGTTACAGTGGTAGATGAGATTCCCGAGACGGATATGGGCATTTTTTTTTGCGAAAATCTATATAAATGTGAGCGAATCCGCAAGCAAAAAGTAGCAGGCTATACCGACAAAATAATCAATTAAGAGAAATGTTTCGTTATAACTTTGGCCAGCAAAATTAGGTAGGGCCGTTCATACATGATTAAATTTTACATAGATCTTATATAAATATGGAAGTGCATGTGATTATGCCAATATGTAGCCGGGACGTGTACTGCACTGTACCGAACTTGCACGTTGTAGGTAAACCTCTCCACAGAATAGTTTATTTCTAACAGACAGGATACTAATGTAATATTATTATTTTACTAAACTGTAAATGATGACGTTCAAAAGTGCCGTTTAATGGCCTAATTGAAATAAACGTTTTGACTTTGACTTTGACTTTGTTACCCGTCAGATCATTTAATGTAGCCTGGTGAAGAAGGCTTAATTATAAAGTCATTTGTAAAGAGTATTTTATTAAGAGCTTCTTACTCAATTAATTTAGGTCAGAACGCTTGGGTCATGGGGTTCGAGTGCGCATGTTTTCAAGGACATATCTCACCGACTGATCAATTCTTTGCGTGACCAGAGGTCTGGCTTGTTCTTTGCTCAAAGTATTAGCATTGCTATTCAGCGTGGCAATGCTGCCAGTCTTCTGGGCACGTTTCTGGATGACGGCGATGCGGAGGAATACTTCGATGCCTAAGTGTATTTTGTTTTTGTAAATGTACATACTTAGGTTTAGTAGATGTAAAGTAAATAGTTATGTACATACATTCATGGTACCTGTTATGGAAATAAATTTAATATTAATTTGCCTAACATTTTCCTAACGATGTTGGGATTGGCTTACAATATAGTCAGTCTAAACGAATGTAAACACCAGTATTTTTATCATGTTTTGTAAGTACGTTTGTGAGTGTAAGTATGTTTGTAATTATGTCTGTATGTATGTTTATTTCTTTGGTACGCGCTAAACGGCTTGATGGATTTAGCTTGAGATGTGCCGTTAGATTTGTCTGTCTTGATTGTGAGAGTGACAGTGGGTATATAAAAATTGAAATGGCCGATTTTTGGCGCTATATTATGTCTTCAATTTTTTTTTTCCTCAGAACCTGTCGATTGTGGTATCAAGATAACGAGCTCGAGGATACGATTCCCAAAATAAAAAGCATTTCTGATGCAGTTTAATCTCAGGTCTGACGCCACCAACTGCATCAGACTGCTTGAAAAGAGATTTGCTTTAAGCGGTTGGGTTTTTTGACATAGTCAACTATACATAGAGCGACTGCCTATCTGACTTCTACAACCCAGTAACTGGCTCACACGATAACCTCTGGCAAGCGTGTATCACATTTCCTAACTTCTAACTAACCGTAACGACTAAGGGATATTTACTATTGCAGTCATTTTCAAAGATCACAATTTGTTGTTTGTAGTATGGTACCTAATTTGGATCACCAAGATAAGCCAATTCTTATTCAGACAATTAAGTATGTAATGACTAACTCATTAGCTTATAAAACTGTGGACTTAGTGCGAGTTTATTAACGTTCTCGATCGCGTTAGCGGAAACATTCGCTTATGTCAAATTGTATGAAAAAAAAAGGTTTTCCGTGAGTGTCGCCAGGCGGCACTTATTTAGTTTAAAAAAAAAATGATGTACTCGGTAGGATTTTTTTTTTATTTTTTATTTATTTGTTTATTAGTTTCATATATTGCTTAGTTAACTTATAAACTAAGCCCCACAAAACGGTAGTAATGGTTTGACTGTGGGGTCGATTTACGAGCTGCTGCCCGCGGCTCCACCCGCGTGAATGTCAAAAATTATCCCAAGGGAACATAATCCCGGGATAAAAACTATCTTATGTCCTTTCCCGGGACTCAAACAAACTTTATACCAAATTCAATCTAAATCAGTCCAGCCGTTTGCGCGTGAAGAAGTAACAAACATTCACAAACTATCACCTTTATAATATTAGTGTGCTATTGTGATTGTACACCAAAAGTAAAACAAAAAGAAAACTTAAAACTAAAACACATACAATGAGCGGCTCTTCCTGACAACCTGGGATGGCCAGTAATTTATTAGGCTTCTAGTTTTGCTGGCTGCAATGTCTCTGTCGCCTCTGCATAATGTTTTATTACTCTGTGGCAGTACACCGTAGACGTAAGAGGATTACGATGCTCCACCGCGAACTAAGTCGGGCTAATGCAAAATTATTTAATAAATATTTACTGAAAGGGATTGTCGGTGAGAGCATTTTATGGCGAATCAGATCATCTGCCAATAGAGAGATGATGGGATTTGTGGAGTAAGTACTGTTGTACTAAGGAGTAAGTACTAATTTTTGGGTTCAATGATCTTGGGAAATTGACTGACATGTCAACGAACAGCTGAAACTACTGGGACTAGGAACATTAAATTTTGCTCAAAGCTTTTCTTTACGATGTAGGTGATAACTTATAAAGAATTTTGGGAAATTATTTTTTTAAGGGAGTGTAAAGGGGCAATATCGTTTGTCTACTAAATCTGCGCAGACAAAGTCATGGGCGAAGAGCTAGTTATAATATACACTTTTAAATCAATAGTTCGCGCTGTCGGTGCGAGCCAACATGATAGCCCGCAGGTTTTCGCGTTGTACTACTGGTGTGAAGGTCACGCTTTTTAGAGCGTACTGCACATCCCTGTACACGTGCAGCCTGTGGGTTGACTATACTGAAAGGGCATACATTGCCCTCCGTGTCAGACAACGCGTTCCGGGCGGTGTTGGGGCTGCCTCGTTTCTGTAGCTAATCAGGGATGTTCGCGATGGCGCGTACTGATTGTTTCCACGCTTCAATGCGTAAGCAGTGTGCGTCCCTGGTGCGTCAGGTAATGTCCCAATGCTGTCCTGGCAATGATCGCCAACAGGCTTGACTGCCCTTATGTCCGGCATTGCTGTGGCAGGCATGTTGCTGTTCAAATGCCGGTTAGAAAATTATAATAAGTGTGTGTGTCTAAGTATTGTAAGTAGTCTTGTAACTTGATTATGAATAAATAATAAAAATAATAATGGTTCAAAACTTTAGTATCAAGTTTGACTGTACCTATCAGCTACTTCTAAAATTATTCTTTCATGCTTATCACAAGAAACTTCTTATGACTTATGACTTGTGAGTGACGTCACACGCAATTAGTGCTGTCTCTATTTATCATAGATTTTGAAACTCTTACAATTCAATTTGTTTTTTCCTCTTAGTTTTGCGTAATGTAAAAAAAAACAATAAAATATCTTTTTTTCGCACGAATGCTAGGTACCGCTTTATAATTACCTTATTCGTAAAACAATACAAGTCTGCCTACCCCTGTACCAGCAGCACGTATACGTAGGTCCACGGCAGAAGGTGTGGTATTAACACTGGGAATCAATTCAAACGCAGACCACGCGCCGCATTACTCATTTGAACGAACGTGGTTGAAGCGGCTGGGTTGCCACGCTCAAAGGAAAATGTTCCTGAAAAATATATTTAAATTGGTGACTTTTTATGATTTTGTTTATTTGGATTTACTTTTAGGAGACTAGAGAAGGAGGTTCGTGCTCTGCAGTAGGATAATAAAGACTAGTTACCTAATCTAACCTTATCTAAAGAAGAAATTTATAAAATATTTTTGTGATTTTCGAATTTTGGAATGCACAGTAAAGGAACTTTGGACTGAAAATATTATACCTAGTCGCAGTCAATTTAGCGCCTGATCACCGAAGGGTTGGATCGACCAAGTCAACACTGCACTCAATCTTACACTCCACGAACGTAAGAGAAGAGTTTTTAGTTGGATAAAAACTTGTACTCAATGGACGACCTATAATTTATTTAATCTAACTAATAAAAATGAATCCCTATTTCCCTTGGTCACAGCATCACGCGTGAACGGCTGGACCAATTCCTTTAATTCCTTTAATTCTTTATTGTACACCATAACAGCTTATATTAATTCACATTTAAAAAATAGTTGATGTACAAAGGCGAGCTTAACTCAAAAATGAGTTTTCTACCAGCAAACCTTTGAGTGATAGAGAGAGATCACAATAGAGGGTAGGATCCAGTGCACAAATTTTACAATGCTACATTTATAAATATACCTACATACGTAAACATATAAATATATACATACATATCTAAAAATATTATGTCATTGCGAAAGGAAATGCTCTTTAACTTTCCTCTTGAAGACGTCAAGAGAAGGGCTGTCGCGTAAGGAGTGTGGGAGAGAGTTCCAGAGACGCACTGCAGTTACAGAGAAAGATCCACCATAGCGGCTGGAAGTGTGACGCGGAGTACGAAGGAGAAGAGAAGTGGCAGTACGACATGGTTTACCTCTCGGGACGAGGTACTCAAAGCGTTCACGAAGGTATTGAGGAGAATTAGGAGTGTGCAGGATAGTAAAGAGAAGGGATAGGATGTGAGTATCTCGCCGACGCCGAATCGGCAGCCACTCCAATTTGGTCCGGAACTCCGACACGTGGTCATATTTCCGGAGGCCAAAAATAAAGCGAATGCACAAGTTCTGCAGTCGTTCAAGTTTATCTAGGAGCAC
>NDFZ01005484.1:866829-882576 GCA_002192655.3 Mamestra configurata
AAAAAAAAAAAAAAAGCCTCCACTATCCTTCCGTCCGTCCGTCTGTCTGTCTGTCAGCGGGCTGTATCTCAAGAACCGTAATAGGTGGACAATTGCAATTTTTACGGAGTGTGTACATATTTATATTTCTATTAACATAAAATGTTTCATTATATTGCAAATTAAAGGGGGCTTCCATACAAGAAACGTGTTTTTTTTCGGTTTATTGTACGGGACCCTTCGTGTGAGAGTCCGACTCGCACTTGGCCGGTTTTAAATTATGCACAAATTAGCGATAAATAACATGAAAACAATAAGACCAAAACATTGCAATCGATTCAGAAGAAAGAACATTAAAATAAAACACTAACATTCAGTTAATAAATTATTGAACATCCAATAATTAAGAATAATTTATAATAAAAAAAATAATGTCAAATCCCTCTTACACCAGTGATTTTATTCACCTAAGGTAAATATTTCAGTAATAACTAATAGGAATAAAAATAAAAAGTACAACTAAATACTAGTAATATTTTTCCTATATTGCTTTTCAAAATAATACCATGCCACTTTACAATTTTAATAGCGCGAACAGAATTGTTTACTCGAAACAATTAAAAACGTACAGTCAGCTAAATAATTGTGTTTAGACTCGACAAATAAGTACCTAACAAACCCAAGTGTAAAAAGTTAGCGTGACGTGGCTCAACTATTAATAATAAATTTAAATTCACAAGTCTACGACCCTCAAGTAAAAGGGCGCATCTGACCAAATTAAACAACGGAGCAAAAAAAAAATCTGAGGAACACACCATTCACGCAACCAATAGCAATGGGATTGCCTTATAGAATTCAATAGTGACTGCTCGACAGCGCAAAAAACAAATGGATATTTTGTCTTTTGCGTTTTCGGGCAGATGATTTTTATACGTATTCATATATTATATTATAGAAGATAGAATGTAACTGTGATGTGATATGTAAACAATTGTTGGTTAGCCAAATAAATAAATAAATATTCCTAAGCAACAAATAAAAAAATCCTTTAGCAGTTATAGAAAGTTTTATGAGTGGGATACGCAATTAGGGTGCTGAAAATAAAGTTGAACAATGTTCGGCAAAACTAGGGTTTCTAACTATTGTAGCTAGAGTTACAGCTCATAGGGAAAGTCGTTGACAAATACAAAAAAAAAAAAAATTAAAGTTGCGCCTCGTCTTTCTGTTTCAAAATATGTAAACAATTCAATGTTGTCAAAATGGCAGTTCCCCCCTTTTTACAAACGGCAGTAGTGACCACACGACGATGTGTCCAGTGTAAACTTATAAACTGACTGCAAAACACACGCGGTGACTGTACATGCCTCGCTAAATAAATATCCTGGTTGTCCGGTTTTATCTGATCATGAAAAATGTTTATTTTAGATGGAAAACTGTTTTTTAATCATAGGTTTGTGCTGGTTTTGTTTTAAAAGTTTAATGTGAAAATTACTCAATCATGGTTTTGTATAGGCGCTGTGGTCAAGGAGGTTTAAATTTCGATTTTTGTTATGGGGATTTTTAATGTCTCAAATAGCATGTTACGTTAAGTCATGTCCTCCAACTCGACTCTAACTCCAATCATCAAAGAGACAGTTATAGCTTGTTATTTAATTAAATTAATCAGCGGTTATTTCCGTTATCACGGCGACTGTCGAGTGAAGGTCCCACAAACTAACTGGGGAAATAGGTCTCTGGGTTGTGAATGCGAAATAATTTACCAGAGGATTTAAATAAGACAAGTGTGATAGTATAAACATATTTGAAGCAAAACTCAAGATAATATCGCCAACACCGTAGCTAGAGGCAAATATTATACTATTTAGATGTAGGCTCCACCTCTTTATATCTCATTTTAAGTGAACTATTATTAAAGGTCTTATGACTTTAAAAATCTTTTAACCTAAAATCACACCCAAAATAAAAAGTGAAAGTTAAAGTATCCGCTTTGTTGGTGTTGTGCTTACAAGCGCTGCTACTGAGCATGAGATCCTGGGTTCGGTTCCTGGATCGGAATTCCTCATTAACAACTCGTAGTCTGGAATTTTGCATGGTTATTGCAACAGGCTCGCCCGCTGTTACAAGACATTTAAGTATGACTTGCAAAAAATGGCATTCTGGGGGAGTGTGCGACGGAATTGCATAGTTTAATTCCACCAAGCCCGTTGCATCATCGGACCACAAGATATACGGCGATGCGCCACCGATACATGGTGGATATCCGACCCACACGCACAAAACGTTTTGGAAACACATTCATTGTGCGCACAGCTAAGGAGTAGAATCCCTGCCAGAGTCTGTGTTTCCTGATAGCTACAACCTGGGAGTAAGTCAAGAGTGAAGAGGTTACTTCTAGGCAAGCGTGCTCCATCTTCAACCACATCATCGCTTACCATCACGTGGGATAGTGGTCTGACGCGTGCCTATAAACAGTAAAAAAAAATTGAATTTTATAATTAGAGATCCGATATTTGGATGCATATTTGCCTAAAATGTTGGCTTCAATGGAAAGCACTTTTTTTGACAAAAAAATCCCTTGATTCCGGGATCAACAAATTTAAGTGTATACTCCGTGAGATGTAATTGGTTTGACACACATGATAGTTACCTTGTTACAACGTAATATGGTTGCTTTTCCTAAATTTTACTGTCAGAAAAAAATATGAAAATATGCCTCAAGTCGCAGGGACTGACTTAAAATAGTCTGTGAAAATCGTATTAAGCGAAGTAGAAAGAGATATTTTCATATCTTTACAATAGTAGCTCTTGGCTAAACAGCCGCACGGGCTGATCTTCAAGGTTAAGCAATATGTGGATATGAAATGTGTGGACCATCTTAACATACCGAGACTCCTCCGTGCCTCGGAAAGCACACTAAGCCGTTGGTCCCGGCTGTCATTTGTAGATCTTTGGCAGTCGTTACGGATAGTCAGAAGCCAGATAATCTGACACCAGTCTTGCCAAGGAGTACCGTGTTACCCAGCTAATGGGTTGTGGAGGTCTGGCAGGCTGCCGCTCCACGTAAAATACTGGTATTCAGCTGAATCCGGTTTGACTGGAAGCCGACCCCAAATAGTTGGGAAAAGGCTAAGCAGATGATGATGATACTGAATACTGTTGATGATACTGAGTACTGAAATGTTGTATTTAAAAGATAAGGCCGCCCATTGTGTCCCCCTATGTAATGTTTTCTTAATTTATTTTCTGTAACTTTTAAGGTGAACATAATAAAGAGAATACATTACATAAATAGCATACATTCTATTGAACAGCTGTTTTTTTGTCGCGATTTTGGGGTTGGTCCTATTAGTAAAAGTTGTTCATAATGATGAGCACCTCTTTTTAGGTATTTCGTTTATTCTGTTGCACACATGGGACCCATACCCTTAAGTGGGTTCTACTGTATTAATTTATGTTTTTTTTTAATGATGATAAGTTATGCAATCCCGGGATTCCTGGATTTTATTTTTAGTAAATTTTTTTTTTTTTTTTTAACAGTGGCGAAAAATTAACATCTGGAAAATATGCATCATCAATCATTTAGTCAGGCATGGTTTTATGATATGTTTTTAACATAGTAAGTCATTTTTAATCGGAAACTTTACGGTTACCATAACCGGTATTAATCTAACTTTTTTTAGATTGTAAACTAAATGACCGCTATTTTGAAACCAGCTAGCATTAACATTAGTGCAGTAGGTAATACTTGGTTATTAAGTAGCAATTTCACGTAATTTCAGCTATTACGGACAATGTTTCTATCGAGGAGGTACTTTTTCCATTACTTTGTAAAAGAAAATGTTATAGAGGTTGTGATACAGAGAGTAAAGTCCCGCATACCTCCACCGAAAATGGGAGGATCCTCCGAACCAGACGGTTGTTGTGTCTGGTGGGCAACTGCCCGATAGTTGATATTCGGACTGTTGTATATGTTCAAATCGCACGGAGAACTTTGCTTGCGCGATGCAGGATTTTGTTGTTAATTTGTCGTAGATGGCGCTGCGGTTCTTTTTGTTGCCGTACAAATTTCGTTTCTTCGTTTTTTATGTGGCGGCATTGATGCCACTACAATGTAAGTAAAGTTATGGACAAACGTGTACCTATCTACGTATTGCATGGCCTCGTCTAAGCTGGATATAGACATATGAGTGTAAGGTGGTCTGTACGCTTGTTAGTCATTTAATAACATACAAAGCTGCATTCTGTTACAGTTTCTGTATAAATTTATACATATTATATATACACACACATACACCATCACTTATTCGCACACGTTGAAATTATATATTTATGTACGGTGTAATAGGTCTCAAGCACTAAAATACAGGTCAATACTCAGTGTGAACTCCAAACTCCCATAAATTAAAAGTTCTAGCCAAACTTGTGGAGATAAATAAAGAATTTTTATTATTATTATTCTCAGTCACCTCTCATCACATGTTATTTACAGCTACTACGTACTATGTTTTTTCTTTCGCTTGTAATAAACGATTCATCTTTCCATACATAATATCTCCATCATAATAATATATTAACTCAGTGTGGACTCCAAACTCCCACAAAATACAAGTTCTAGCCAAACTTGTGAAGATAAATAAACAATTCTTATTATTATTATTCTCAGTCACCTCTCACC
Source organism: Mamestra configurata (assembly GCA_002192655.3). Lineage (NCBI taxonomy): Eukaryota > Metazoa > Arthropoda > Insecta > Lepidoptera > Noctuidae > Mamestra > Mamestra configurata. The sequence continues at coordinate 871,484 of NDFZ01005484.1, forward strand.
ACATGGTATTTAAAGCTACTGCGTACTAAGTTTTTTCTTTCGCTTGTAATAAACGATTTATCTTTCCATATATAATATCTCTACCAACAATTTCTATATGGTTGTTTTTTTTTTCAGAGAAAATGCCTACACACAATTAACAACCAATTAATTGATGAAGATGTGCAGTAGTCCTCCTGCTAATCAAAACGAATGACAATCACTGAACCTTCTGCCAGCCGTGATAATCCCACCATTTGACGTCCTAGCGTATCGACAAAACCGAGTCCAAACCGAGACAAACAAAAATTGAGCAGCAAAAACGAAAAGCTCGCAGAAGTGGGATAGCTTCAGAAGTGGGATATACTTTAAACCGGTAAAGTTATTAAGTCCAAAAAGTCGTGTTGCTGGAGTCGGGACACGTAGGGTGTGTTTGGGAAACAGAGAGACTGTCCCAGGGACGTATCAGAGCAGATGCGATTAAATTGGAAAACATTCACTCAATTTCCTGAGCGAGGGGATCGGCTACCGGTTGTACAGTTAGCAGGGAAGAGATAAATATATTGAAGTGTTATTTTTTGCAACTTTAAGTTGTAATGATGAAGTCATACGTACATACATACATATCTAACTAATCAGACCTTTTAACAAGCAATTCTTGTATATACATATGTATATATATATAATCTGAAACTCGGAAACGGCTCCAACGATTTTCATGAAATTTAGTATGCAGGGATTTTTGGGGGCGATAAATCGATCTAGCTATGTTTCATTTTTAGAGGTCTAGGTCGTCCAGGTACTATACATAAACTCACTTTTTTTCTCCAAAGGGGTAGACAGAAACTAAAAAATACCACCTGCTTTAATCCTTACCTACTATTTTTGCTCCGCTTGCGTTTATACATCTGGTCATACACCACCGTCAGTTGTAAATACAACGCACTTGATTTTTCTGAGGAACATCAATCAGTCCTTCTTGTGCGTCCCAGCCCGGTGTTTTCACTCACGTGTTGATTGGATCAATGAAAATGGTGTGTCTACAGCAAAGACATCATAATAATTAATAACATAAACGTTTACGGCTATTCATTATCCTTACCAACCTACCCACAAAAGATTTTATTTTATTACTTCTGAAATTGCAATTTTCTCGCATGTTGCGCACACAATTCAAAAATCAATTAAAAATAATGTCTATACTAATTTACGTCCGCTTTTTTTGCCGACGCTACATCAACGAGCACGTCGCAACGCTCGCCGGCTGCCGGCTGACAAATCCACGGCGGTGAGTAGCCGATAGTAAGTCGTATATATTTGCTGACGGTACCGGCCCGCAATCTAAAGGACGCTACGTTTTTAAATTACTAAGCGTCGCGGAGTATACAATCCTCTTAATATGTTTTATCAGTTATGTTCAGACTTATTGATTTCAATAATTTATTGATCCTGAGGTTTGTCAGTTTTTATGCTACTTCTTTTTGATTCAAATTGAGCTTTGTGCCGGTTTATGAATTGAGAGCTTGGAGTTGAGTTCGTGTCGAACCCTACTATAATGCCAAAGGTTGACAGATTTTTAAGCTTAAATAGATTTTGACAAATGCTCAATTTCAAAGTTTTAGTTCAGGGGTTTCTATGAATTATAAATTAATATCAATATCATCTCTCAAGACGCTTAGTTGACACTTCACGTGACCCAAGGGCTGGCTTTTACCTTGGTCAAAGAATAAGCATTGCCATACAACGTGGTAATGCCGCTAGTCTTTTAGGTACACTTCCAGTAGACAGCGATGCCGATGAATTTTTTGACGCCTTATTTTAGGGTTAATTTAGTTAGTTTTTATTGTTATTTCTAGTTATATAGTTAGTTAAGTATTTATGGAATAAATTCTATATAGGATAGTTTAATATCATTACACTTGAGTCTTTAAAATAAAAATCAAAAGTTAAAGTGATGAAAACATTTTGTTGCAATTTCCGCGCCTAGATTTTGTACTCGGCAATCGACGTGACTTGTAGTCAAAAGTTTTTATTCAGGCGCTTCTTAAAATAACTACAGAATAGGTGAATTATGCGGCAAGATGAAGGATCATACTCTTGTATGCTAAATTCTAGTAACAATGAACTAGGGATTAGTGTGTATACAAGCATTTTAGCGTTAAAGAAACATTGCTTGTTTCTGGTAATATCTTCTTTCTTATATAAAATTCTCGTGTCACAATGTTAGTTACCATACTCCTCCGAAACGGCTTAACTGATTTTTATGAAAATTTATATGCATCTTCAGTAGGTCTGAGAATCGGCTACTATTTATTTTTCATACCCCTATCCGGGTTGTCGATTTTTTATTTTTTGGACAATTTTTATTTTTTATTTTTTATAATGTGGCATTTCAAAATACATACAACCTTAAATTTTTACCCTTTTATTACTAACCCCTATTTTTTAATAGCGATATTAGGGCTTTAATTATTTTCTACTCTCGGCGGTCGATAATTGATCACTCGATCAGTTAGTTATTCTTGACTATTTGTTCCGTAGAACGCACTAATCCTAGGAAGTCTATTTATTGAGGAAGGCTATAGACTATATAACATCACACTACGACCAATAACAGCCGAGCATTCATGTAAAATGTGACGCAGACGAAGTTGCGTGGGTCAGCTAGTAATATATATATTTCTTGTGTACGTGTGTATGTTACTGAACTCCTAAACCTAAACGGCTGGGCTGGGATGAAATTTTTTGTGTGTGTTCAAGGGGATCGGAAAATGGTTTAATTTCACAATTGGACCCGGTAGGTGGCGCTGCAATAGATTTCTATAATTTTTCGTCAGACACAAAGCAAACGTTAGAACAGGACAACGTCTGTCGGGACCGCTGGTTGTCTTATATTTTCATGAAGGTTGAACTTATTTGATTTTATTAAGGCGCCTACTTACATCTTAGCATAAAATTCTCTCTGTATATTATTAAGCTATTCTTAAGTTTCAACTACAAGATTTAACCATAAAGCTGTTTTTATCATGATAAACCCAACAGCCAAGTAAAAAATTTAATAGTCTAGATTTCTTGCTTTCTATGATCTCAAGGAGAATATTTTAAAGATTAGATACCTGAGGATTACCCGCCTAATTTTAATAAATCTAACTATAGATTTCGAATTCGAATAGAAGTTTTGCAAAAGTTGATTGGGACAGATGAGTTCTTAATTCAGATTTAAAAATATAAAAAATTGTAGCCCACCGGTATCGGGAACAGGGCCCAAGCTACCGGTGATCAGGGTTCCTGAGAGAGGAACCTCCTAACTATACGCGCCGTGTCCATGAGTACTGCTTTCTGGATCAAGCCCTTGATCCAGCTGCAGCCTATTATTATTTGCCCAGCACTGGGATGTGTCATGTGGAACACAGTGAAAGGCTAACCAAAAAAAATGCTAGACTCTAGGGCGTCATCAGTAGAGATCGGATATTCGGATGCATATTGAGGTTGGCTATAATGGAAAGCACTTTTTTGTCGAAAAAATCCCCTGATTCTGGGACCAACCAATTTAAGTGTATCCTAATCCTGATTTCAGAAAAAAATATGAAAACATCCCGTAAGTCTTACCCTCGGGCCGTGGGGCTCACAGCATTTTCAAAGAAATTACGAAACGCCTGATTGACACTTCCCGTGTCCCAAGAGCTGGTTTTTACTTTGGCCAGAGGCTAAGTATTGCCATTCAACATGGCAATGCCGCCAGTCTCTTGCCAGTCTCACTTTACCAGCTGACAGCGTTGAGGACGAATTTTTAGATTCTATAATTTAGTTTGTTTTGAGTTTAATGTATTTGTTAATAAATAATATAATTCTTGTTAAATCAAATAAATAATTTTCTTGACAGATATTTTTTATCCCGGGAGTGTTTTCCCTTGGGATAATTTTCAAAGCCACTGGAAGAAGCCAGTAAACAATAAAACAATCTGTCCAAAGGCTACCGAGCCGGTAAATCAATTGACCACTAGCATCTACTTAGTCCCAGTTGTATTGGGAATTTAATTTACTTAATATTGTACGCAGACCGTGGTCACAGGTGTTACGTCTGACAGTTTAAAGTTAAAAGGAAACATAGTTTATTTATTTATTATTAACTTATTTTGAGGTGTGTGACAATTGGACCATTGCAACACATGAATGTACACTTTAATCCATAGTTCGACCAGCCCTTTTTATTTAAAACCTACATATGTTTAACACTCCCAACTATTTGCGACACGGTTGGCGCAGTGGTTGAGAAATTGGCTACTGCGCCGCGTGTCGTGGGTTCGATCCCCGCACGGAAGAGATATTTTAGCCTACAGTCCTACAGATAGTTGTTCCGCATCTGGCTGTTTGTGTATGCGGGTTTGTTTTTGTAAACGCACCCACGATACTGGGGTAATTCCTAGGGTGGGGCAAAGACACTCTGGTCGACTTCCAGGCTGTCAAGGTGAAGTTGAATTCCAGTATTTTATATGGAGCGACTGCCTAACTGACCCAGTTTTTTGATAACGCTATATCCCCTGGCAAGAATAGTGACAGGTTTTCTGTCTTCTGGTGACGACTGTTAACGATGTACAAATCAGCCGGGAACTTGCATGCCGCTGCACGAAAGAGTCGGTATGTAAAGGATGGTCACCCATCCAAAGGCCGACCTCGGCAAGTGTTTCTTAACCTTGAATATCGGCCCATACAGGTTGTATTATGTCCACACTATTATCTAATATTAGTAATAACAAGTCTATCAAGGTAATGTGTGTATCATGTTCGTACAGCGAACAGGCAATAATGCGTGATGCGTATCTATCAGTAGTACTCTATAAATAATGCGCTATAGTTGTGTTGTAAGGCTGCGGGCTCAATGGCTTGGTTAACTGAAGGGGTTGCGGAATTGTTCGAAAGAGTCACCGCGGCCCTGGAACGCAAAGAGAATTTCGAAGAACACGGGTGGGTTTTAGTTAGTAAGAGCGCTTACGCACTACGTCCTTCCGAACCCGATCAGTATCCGTGAAAAGACGGTCCGGCGTAGTCGTAGAACAATTTGTATGGTAGCTTACGCACTACACCCGATTTCCGTCATCCGAGAATCTCCATTTCGGATAAGATTATTGACGGACCGAAGTGGCTATAGAATTATTTGTATGAACAGTTGCGCACTACGTCCGAACCGACTCCGAGCTGCGTCCGGGAAAAGAGCCAGAGGGGCCGGGGGGCGGGGTGTGACGTGACTCGGAGATGTTTTTGCGTTAGTTGAAAATGTTGAAAATAGACTCTGTTTATGGGACAAATCTATTGACGACTACAAAAACACAATATCGACAAGGAAAGCATGGATAAAAGAGTAATATAATATAGGGACGTGAACGCTCTATAGCGGCAATCACAGATTTGGATCGGAGGTATTATATCGTATACGCTTAGTGCGTAAGCAATATCCGAGTTCGGTCCGAGTTTTCTCGGACAGTATTTTGCCGGATTCTGATCGGATTCGAATCGGACGTAGTGCGCAAACGCTCTACGAGTCTGGCACTCCCTTCCGCTCCGGCCTGAGCGGAAGGAGTCATTTGATGATTTTACATCTAAAACAAAAGGAAAAGTTAACTAAAGGGAGAACGAAATTTCATGAATTTACGGTGATAACTAAATAATTCATCATAAAACTATGTACTTAAATGTACTTGGGAAAGTAAGTTGCATGCAGGGTAGAAAGGTGATGTGGTATTTTAGACCAAAGAAATAAAATACGAACCTATAGAGAAGGCATGATGAAGTGCACAATTCATACATTCAGTTTTATATAAATAAATAACCTGGGGTCCTTCTACGCTAGCGTGCTCCATCGCCAATCACATAAACGCTTTATATCAGAAGGGATTGTGGTCAAATGATTGTGGCGAGCCAATCAAAAAACCGGCCAAGTGCGAGCCGGACTCTCACACGAAGTGTTCCGTATAATAAACCGAAAAACACACGTGTCTTGTATGGGAGCGCCCGTTAATTTTTTATTTAATTTAATTTTTATTATCTGTTGTTATAGCGGCAAAAGAAATACAGACTATTGAAAATTTCAACAGTCCACCAATTACAGTGCTTGTGCCCGCTGACAGACAGATGGAAGGACGGACAGATGGACAGACGGACGGACGAACCCTTCGGTTACGGAACCCTAAAAAATAGGGAAAAACTCGCGCTATGTGCCGATATCGAGTAAAAGTAATGGAATTATTTAAAACGTTTTTAGGTCTAACCCTAAAATGACACCAAGAAGACAAGGCCATGGGCTGGTCAATAAGCTGCCAAAATCTACTTTAACAAACAGAGACAGCAAGAAAACTTTAAAGTTGACTAGCGTCCCTGCAAATTACCCTACAAGGTCCACAGTGTGCCCACCCCCTAACAATGATAGGTATATAGTACACAAGTAACATAATCCGATGCCGCTGGGTTCCCAATTACCCACCGTAATGGTTCATAATTTAGCCAAACGCGAGTCGTGATAATTGATACCGCCAGTTATGTACCTAGCCTTTATGTAGCGACTTACCGGGTCATAGATGTGTTTACGTTATACTTTACGTACAGGAGAGTCGTCACGAGAATCTGATAACAGTTTTGACAAGGGGTCATCATCATCATCATCATATCAGCCGAAAGACGTCCACTGCTGGACATAGGCCTCCCCCAAAGGGGAGGTGGGGATTCGCCATTTTCGCCACGCTTTGAAGGCGGGTTGGCGATCGCAGTGTAGCTGTTACAATGCACAGAGAATGCTGCTGCCCATTCTCTGGTGAGTGCCTTAGTCGCCTCTTACGACACCCAAGGGAAGTGATGAGATGGTGCTATTGTTTTACGCCCGATACCATTCGGAACTCCAACACCATACAGAACGTCTTTTATAATGCGCACAGCAAAGGAGTGGAACTCTTTGCCTGCGTCTGTGTTTCCGAACGCATACAACCCTAATCTCTTCAAAATTAGAGTGAACAGGCTTCTTCTGGGTAAGCTCGCTCCATCGTCGACTTTGTCTCTGTCATCTATGACCTAGACTAGAGTCAAGAGCAAACCCATATTAAATAAAAAAAAAAAAAAAAACCCAGAACCTAGGGATGTTACCCAGTTAATGGGCTGTGAAGATCAGACAGTCAGTCGGTCAATGTAAAATATTGCTCCCGTTTGCTGAACGACCGCAATACTGGGAAGAACTCTCACCATTCCTTTTCGACGACTCGTAGTGGTAGCGTTGGTAGTGGTGCGGGTGGTATTCTGTAAGTCGTCAAAGTACCTTGGTATGAATACACAATGAATGTGTTCCCAAAAATGGTAGACCCATATAATACTTTTTTTTATTGATATTGACATTTTTGTATGCTCAATCAAAATTTAAATGGAATGTTATGAAACTTTTATTTAATAATAATGCTTTGAAATGAATGTATAATCAATCTAATCCTATTTTGTATAATTAATTTTAATTTGTTTAGTGTTTTTTCTTTTGTTTTGTTACTAATTTATTTATTTATTGTGAATGATGTAATAAATTTAATATGTACTGTATGTTTATTAATGCTTTTTGGTGGCACTCATTACCAAATATTTGTTTTTTTAATATGCGGATAATGTAGTGGGCTGCAATATTGTTATATACCTTATGATTTTTGTTATGTTAAAATTTTATATTGTAGCTGTTTATTGTCCCTAAATAAATAAAATAAAATAAAATAAAACGTTTTGTGCGTATGGGTGGGATGTCCACCATGTACCGGTGGCGCCTCGCCGTACATCTTGTGGTCCGATGATGCAACGGGCTTGGCATCTTATAAGCATAATCAGCCTTTAGGCCGCTATCCCACTAGCGTTTACGAGGGTTGGCGTTTCTCAAACTGTCCCCAAGAAACGCAACAGAGACTCGTGACGTCGCAGGAACGCCAACGCTCGTAAAACACCAGTAGGATGGCGGCCTTAAAGGTAAGACCTTCGCCCCAACCGCCGCAACAGGAGAAGACGCCCCAGGCGTCGGGAGTCGCAGGGCGATCCCCAGCCACCGTAGGCGCGGGCCTCCAGACGGCGAGCATTGGGTGGCTCGCTGTCCGATCACCACCAGGCCCGGGTCGATGGCGCGTTGTGTTTCACGCGCGCCTCAAAGAGATGTCAGCATAAAAGACGGGGCCCGCTAGGGCCAGAGCCTGCCAGAGTTGCGGAATTTGTTCGAAAGAGTCACCGCGGCCCTGGAACGCAAAGGACTTTAGAAGGAACACGGATGGGTTTTAGTTAGTAAGAATCTGACACGCCCTTCCGCTCCACCCAGAGCGGAAGAAGTCATTTGATGATTTCCCATCCTTACAAAAAAAAAAGGATGGCGGCCTTAATACCATTGCTAACACAGAGGCCTCCCTCTCTGTGAGAAGAAATGATAGGAACCTTATAGATAAACGTAAATTGCAGAAAATGAATACCATAATTTTCTTAATACTCTAAAGCCAGTAACATTCCCCTTTTTAAATGAAAAACGTTCTCAACGTAAATCAAAGAAAATCTTGGTGAAGTAACAAAAATGATCGTTGGCCGTCCGAGTGTGTTATCAATTTGAAACTAATGGTTCAATTTGGATTCAGGGGGGACCGTGCCGATAATAAAATTCATCATGAAAATCTTCCAGGGCAAAAATTAATATTCCAATGATGTAACGGGCAGTGTTTGTTGTAGCGCAAGGGAGAAGGGACGAGCGATTTGCTAAAACAAACAATGTTACGATTTCTACGGTTTCTACGATTTCTACGTATTGAAACTGAAATTCAACATATCAGATAAACCTACACTTTGAAGCGATAGAAGGTAATGCACGGTTCAAATTGGTTGTTCCTCACTTCATAAAAAAAATGTTTTGAGCATGAATGTGGATATTATAATAATATAAGATAAGAGAAGGGAAAGGCCAAATAAAAGACGGGCAGTCTGTAAAAGAGATAAAATGACTTAAAAGGCTGAAATTGTGTGTCGATAACTTGTGATTTAAAACTATTTAATGTATCAATTGATTGCCTTATGGTTATAACGTCAAATTATAACTTTTGCATGGCTCTTGGTAAATAATGGCTGAACCTACCTTTTCTGTTTATCACCATGTATATGTACTGTACCCATATTTGCAAAATAAATTACTTACCTACTTGCTAACCCCAAATAGATTGGGATAAAGGCAAGCTAATGACGATGGTACAAGAACGTAATGTCACTTTTTGTTTTTTTATTTTTTTTTTCAAACTTATTAATTTGTCGTTTGTCATAATCAGAGGAATTGGAATCGGTAGACTACATTAACCTAATGTTCGTAAAAGTACGAGTAAAAGTTCCGGGATTTTACAGGAGGTATTATCAACTCTATGTTACTTACTTCTAAATATAGTCTACCTATTCCGCTCTCTGGTCATAATGAAATCGAAATCACACACCTTTTATAAGTTTTCAAGAAAACTTGCCTTATCGTTGCCAGCTATAACCCTTCGTTCTTCCCACTTCGTCGCACACTGCGAGTGGTACCTATTTGCAAAAAATGTTCACGTATAGAAATCGCTACCGCGTATGACTTGCGCTGGCGACCTCGACCGGCAGCGATGAATTACTGCAAATTAAAATTGTTTAATGAATCAACTTTATTGCTTCAAAAGATTTGTTTTTGGTTAATTAAGACGTGTACTTACTGTTTCCATACAGATTTGGGTATTTAATGAAAAAATGTAGTCATTTTTTTGTTTGTTTACTGTTCTATATTGGATAGGGATGTCGCTCATTCAGGTACCTTCAATGGAAGCATATAATATATACTTACATATACTGACTGGCCTGTTGGTCGAGTGGTTGGTGACCCTGACTGCTTAACCGGAGGTCGTGGGTTCGATTATCACCCAGGACAAATCTTTGTGTGATGAGCATGACCATTTGTTCTGTGTCTGGGTGTACTTTGTCTATAATATGTATGTATTTAGAAATATATAAGTATGATTATCAGTTGTCTGGTTGCCATAGTACAGGCTCTGCCTAGTTTGGGATCGGATGACCGTGTGTGGGTTGTCCCAGGATATATTATATATATTATTATATTTTGTTCTCTTTTTAACGATTGTAGCTATAAGGTACCTACCTACTTTAATTCTTAGTATAGAACATGCCTACAAATAATTTTCCCAGTAGATTCCCAACCGTTTTCTCTGTGGATCAGCTTCAAGCTGTATGCAGCTAAATACCAGTATTTCAGATGGAGCGACGGCTTCAAACAGGCGTTATGTTGCCTGAGTTTTTGGAAAGGAATTGAAAGAAGTTTCTTTAAACATTACATAGGTAGTATTTAGATGGAGCGACGGCCGCAGGTTGGCGTTATGTGTTCCAACAACTCAGCCAACACATTACGCCTTGGCAACACTGGTTGTCAGATTTTCGAGCTTCTGACTTACGATTGTCAAAGAGCGTAAGCCAGCCAAAAGACGACCACTGTTAGACATAGGCCTCCCCCAAGACTCGCCACATTAGCCGGTCCCGTGCGGTAACCTTTGTTCTCTTGTGGATATCTTCATTCCTAATTCTATCGCAAGATATTCAATTCATTCAAGAATACACTGCCACTCATCACCGTACAAACGGTTCACAGTAGAGATCTCCAAAAGCAGACAAACAAATCTAAACCGGTTCAAATCCAAGTTATCCAGGAGAAATTCTCCATAATAACATGACAAAGAAAACAAACACTATTATATAAGTATATAAATCGGTGGTTAACGAAACTCTCGGGTAGTTATTCAGATTCGACGGTAGATTATGTTCGGGACAGCGTTACTTATCGTCAAATTATACTGCCCGTAATGTATGTCCGAGCGATGCGATATATGGCAACTGTATGTAAATGTACTGGTGAGCACAGCGGTGGATCGTGCGGGGATATTTTGGGGGAATGGATATGTTTGTTCAACATAGCCCGAAGGATCGCCAAACTGAAGTGGCAGTGGGCAGGGCACATTGCTCGCAGAACAGATGGTCCATTCGGCCTAAAAGTTCAAGAGTGGCGAGTGCGTACCGGAAGACGTAACGTTGGAAGGGCTTTTTTT